>BMAV01003763.1:0-22201 GCA_019973955.1 Trichonephila inaurata madagascariensis | reverse complement strand
CCATTGGGTTCCTGCTTCATTTGCTACGCCCCCCTTTTCCAAGACGATCACCAGGCTCAGTCGAGTGCCAGATAGGAAATGGAGGGGTCTGACTAGATCCCAGTTTCCCGATCAGTATATCAGTCGTATCAGTCGTAGAGGCTCAACTAGAAATTTTAAAAAATTCACATTATATTTAGAGTTACCACCAAATGAAATAACTATTGATGTTTTTTTTCTTAAAATTGCTACCCTCTGTTGTCGTAAAATATGGATTAACCCACTTCTAGTTATATATTTCAAAAATTCTAGTTGAGCCTCTATAGAGAGGTCTGAGCTATATACAGACAAAATATTATTATAATAGAAGCATTTTTCACAAAAGGAGTACATTTTGAAAAAAGATTATTCTAAGTTAATTTTTTGCCAAAATAATGTATTTAAATAATTTTTTTTGTTAAAATGTCCTTAAAAAATTATATACATGTATTCTAATCTAAGTGACACTAAATAACATGAAAATTATTCATTTATGCGCATTGTAAAATCACGGTTCCGAACGTAGTAGGATACCTTAAGAACATTGTATCATAAATTATATGGGAAATTCTTTGCCAAGAAATCAAATATATTAATTTTGCTGTCGGTGTTGTACGGGTACAAATTGATATTCTTTTTCTATTTGGAACGGTTACGGTCAATGATAACAGACAGTAGTGGAGTAGCAATAATTTTATGGGTGGAACTAAATTTTTACTATCCTTCATATCTTGCAAGCGAAAAATTTTCGAAGAAAATTTATCGTTTCAAAACGACCATTTTGAGGTTGACTATTTTGTTGTGGAAAAACATGGATCAGTAATTGTTTGATTAGTCCCGAAAGTGCTGTATTTAAAAATGACGCTTTTCAATGACACTTTTCCACAAAGATCTCTTTCAAGAGGTGATAAATAGGGTTTCTTGAATAATCTTTGCAATAGCAACAAAGTTTTGTGAAGGAGTGTTTTTTAAATGCTTCTATATAGTTTAGTGTTAGTGACAAAAATAAAACAAAATAAAATAATAATTAAAAAAAGCAAAACAAGAAATTATAATATTTTGATCAATTTTCAATATTTTAAATTTACGATGTTATCTTGGGGTCTTAAAGCATTTCTCCTCACCCCCTCTCGTTTATCCTCATGTTGAGATCCACGTGAAACATCTGACTTAAGTATGCGGTCCTGTAGAAAAAAAAAGGTTGAGTTCCCGTGATCTGCTCTATTAAATCGAAGGTAATCCTTATTATATTTATCGTTTTGTCTGTTAGCGTCAATCCGAAGGAAAATTATCCGATTCAAACGAACAACAACAAAAAAAAAATAATAAGAAATAAAATAAAAACCAATGTTGGAAAGTAGAAATTCTTAAACCACTACTTTAGATAGAATTATATATATATATTCAAATGACGGAAATAGGCGATTCTAGATAGAATAAAAACTGCATCCTTGAAAGCGCACCCCTGAACAAAAGGTGTGCAGTGCTAAACATAAAGTTGAAAGTGATGCTGGATGAATTCTACTTCTAAAGGCCCTATCAAACGTATAAGGTGCGATTTTCTTTGAAAATAGATAATTCCGAACAATTCCTACCTCGTTCCCATAGCAACGGCCCCAAACAACTTTTCCCCAGTGAGCTGAAAAAATTGTTCCAACTAAAAGATGCTTGAAATCCCATCCAATGGGGTTTGTCGGCACCCTACCTCATAGGCAAGATGGCGGCTTCGTGAAACGCATTAGATATGGCGTATAGTATTTAAATGTGTGGATAACATTTTAACGCCGTAAGCGCGAGCGAAATAAAAGGATAATGTTGGATATTCCTTTTCCGAAGCAGAAAAATCGGCGAGTAATATTTCAATGAGAGGATAAGGAGCGGCTGACATCACAGAGATCGTTTTGCTTACGGCAACCTTATTCCTTTAGCTGCGTGAAAAATTATGCGGAACGGTTGCTCCAAATATATGTGCATGCTTGATAGGGCTTTAAGTCAGTAGATTTTATGGTGTACAGTAAAATATGTCCACTTTTATTGTTTTAAAGTATGTTGCAAGTAAAGTGTTTTTAAATTCATTCATTTTATCATTAATAAATATTGTGTTGTTATATATTTGTAAAAATCTTTGTACTTCACCATCCTTTTCCGTTATAGTACACAACGCAGCATTTCAATACCCGAATTTTCTTCCTAAAATGAGAAAAATTACCATTTACCCCGTGTTACCTTTTAAATATATTTATAGGTAACTGTTAGAATATTGTATAATGCAAAAGAGAGCCTAAGTTCTATACTTTAAAAGCTGTCTGTGCGATTATTATTTTTCCGATTTGGCTTTTCATCTTTCAAACACTGCTCGAGATATTTCTAGAGAGTTTTTCTCTTCAGAATCACAATGTTCTAATTATAAATAAATTGACAATTATACAGAAAGCTAAGTATGTATTTCACATTATATAAGATAGTGAAACAAACGTGAAGACAATTAATTAAAATGTATGGGGAAAAAAATGAGCGTGGAACGCTACGCAATGGAAGTGAAACTTCTTTGGCCGTAAATGAAGGAATACATCTAATTATATTAAACTGCTGGGGGAACTTATCGCACTCTAGTTCAAATTGAAGAAACTATCATGATTGTAACATCATACATTGTGTACAATGGAGTAGCTACTAAATATTGCAACCATGCTTTGATGGTTCCTTTAGCAACCAAACCCATCAGATAAATAGTTCTACGAATTTTCCTCCGTTTGATGTGAACACATTGACACGGTAATCATCATCAACATTCTGAGGTAATCGATTGACCATTGTATTGACGGATACAGGAACTTTGATTATTTGCCCTAAATCCCAAACTGACCGTGTACATGTCTCAATCGCCTAATTTACATGAAAGGTATTCGTGGCGAAATGAGTCTTTCTGATACCAAATCCAAAGTACGAAGATGTGCCGGGAACTTCTGGGTATATAAAACCAGTATATTTTAAAAAATTTGGTATATTTTAGTATAAACTTTGTCGACAATTGTAGCATGCTTTAATGTCTTTAAAATTAATTCCCGGTAAAATATTTTTGTGCTCAGCAACAGGCGTTCTCAAATAATATCTGAACCATTATCTATTACAAATCGAACACCCGTGACCGAAAGGATTATCAACGAATCGCTTTTGAAATCTTTGTGAGCATTTTTATGGGAATCATAGTCTTGTAACGTAAGATAGAATCTATTATGGATTCACATGAATCAGTTCCGACACGCACTAGACTTGTTGAGAGCTCTGTAGTTGAGGGCACAGGGCGATTCGCAAAGTCCGTATTAATATGTTCTGTCATTAGAGAAGTCTTAATAGCATTCCCTTCACTGGTCAATAAACTCGGCAGTAAGAGAGTATTTTGCAATGTTTTTTTCCATGATATTCTCTCATGTACTCTGATGGAGATTTGGCTGCGAGGAACTTGCACTATTTTTCTATTTTTTTTATCACTCTTTCGACCGGACTTGTTGCTAGTTTTTCTTTTTTTCCTTTCACGAAACTCTTTTCCTATTTGTGCATTTGATTTAGGCATTCTGAGACTAGAATTAATAATAATTCAACTCAAATGAAACTAAAAAAACAAATTTGCCACTGAACACATTGCCATGTAGCCAACAATCTAAAGAAATATTTCAAAAAGGCACGCTTTTGCTGCGAGAGCTATTTTGTCTACACCGTAATGCTCACACTGCAACTCATACAACCGTTGATAGATGTTCTCGGGCCTGGGGGAAAAGGACCCCCAAGCGGAAGGTGGGCAAGTTGACCAGTCAGAGAGGTGGACAATCATCCAACTTTTTCACTGATATGTCACAAGTAACGCGGAGTCCCGGTTCTCCCCTTTCCCTCCTACTCGCTATCTCCTAACCTTGGAGACGATTCGGGGGGATTAGGGAAGACTACTTTCGATCTCTTTTTCACTATAAAGCAAAAGGAGCAATTTTCTCATTCAGTCTCATGCCCAAAGAAAATTCCTTTAAAAAAATTAATTTAGATGTCTACCACTATTTTAAACGTAAAGAAGTTAATATTTTTAAGTAATGGCAAAAAATAACGAATTTTCGCGTTCCAGTTCCCAAAGATGACTAGCGATAACGCGATTTAACGAATTATTGTGTAGACTAATTGTTAAAACTGTCTTCGATAAAACTACGAGAGCTTGAACAAAACACGAAACGCATTTTCAGACAGAAAAATGCCTCAATTTCCATGGAAATGTGCAACATTATAACTCATACCTCTGTTAACAATATGTAGTGTTTTTAAAAATTTGAAAATATTTCATGAATACTTTCTTTTACGTTTTAATACATGAAGGTATAGCACATTTAACATTACGATGTAGGAAAAATCCGTAGCTCCACACAGGCAACTTCCCATTGCTGTATTCCTCTCATAAACTTCAGGGCAGCCAATCAATGCCAATTCACTCACCCCCTTAATGGCAATCAAAAGCCAGGCTCTGAGCCACTCAGGATGAACTTTCCATTTCTCACCACCATTCTGCTCACAGCTCAGGCACCAGAAGTTAGCACGCTAGCACCATAACTCTTTCAACCAAATTTCATTGTTCCCTCTCAGCAAGGACTGCTTCTATACAGGGCACCGTGTATGCTATATGATATGGGATAAGGGGCTTTCTGCGAGCCATACGCCCAGTGACAACAGCGACCGATCTAATCTCCTATCCTGGAATTAAGATGACTGTGAGGGGAGTTTTACCTTTACCCATTTTAAGAGGATAATTAAAATTGCAAAACTTGATTAAAGTGAAAACCAGATTAGAATAATAAAAAAGAAACAATTGCAGGCTAATAAAAATATATAGTGGGTAGAAATCTGACAGTGGGCGGAGCTACGCCTGTCCAATCTAGATTGCAGTAAGGAGCTGTCAATCCAAGAGGCGGGAAAAGTTTTTGGGAGGTGGGGATGGAGCTTGAAGGAAGAGGGAGCGTTCTATTGGCAGAAAGTTCTGCCAATGGGGCTACATATATAGATTTAGAAGTGGAGGAGGCCAATCCAGGAAGCTTAATTTTGCTTACAAGACATCCAAATGGAATTTGCCCTTAAAGCCGCCGTAACTACAACAAAATTACTTAATTGCTACATTCTACAACATTTAAATGCTTTTAGCAACTCATCATAACTTGGTTTCAGTGTTTTAAGCTGGTTCCGCGGAAGTACTCGCCTTTTGCGTTTCGCATTCTCGTTTTGGCATTTTGCCAAGTTTCCTTCCTATACGCTCTCCCATTCTCCGTTGCTTCGTGACGTCACGTTTCGTGTCGTGCACGGCCGGTTCAACAATGCTCTCCTTTCTCTCCACCGCGGTGGGAGTTGTCTGATATTGGTCTTTCTGTTCACACTTCTTCCGTCAATTTGGGTATAAGCGATATCGCTGGGACCCGCCTCATCTAATTTTCGTTCGTTTCGGAGCCAATCAGGGGATGCCTGCGAATCGACTGAGTCGAGATGCAGAAAAATAAATTTAAAGATTAGAAAGTAAAGGAAGCCAGTGGAATTAATTAAATCGGGGTTGACAAGACATCTCTTGGTCTTCTTACAGAAAAATGGGAGTAGTAATTTGGAATGTATCGCGAATAGACAGGGTTATCATACGTCAAATATTGTCTAAGAATTTGGTAGATAATTTACAGGATAGTCTGTCTAATAGTGGGGATATTGCAGGAAGCTCTGATATCGGTATTTCTCATATACCAGTGGGCGTCGAGAATTTGTCTAATTAAATGCTTGGGACTTTCGATTGAGTTTATATTGTTAGTTTTAACATGACCCCAGACTGGAGATGCGTAGGTGGTAGGGGTTTTAAGATCAGAGTGTAGATAAGCAGTTTATTACGTCTATTTAATTTAGACTTTCTACCTATTAGGGTAGAGATCTCGCGAAGCATTTTGAGATTATTTCTAACTTGTGTAATGTGTTGTGTCTGAACATTGAGCATTTTATCAATAGTTACACCAAGATACTTGGTATGTTGGAACAGGGGATTCTTTGGTTTTGAAGGGGTGATTTCAGGGGTGAACTCTTTTTGGGAGAAAAATACCTTCAGTCTTGGAGGTATTAATTACTGATTTTCAAGCAGGAGAACCAAATTTCAGGTAGGCTAGATGTTCATTGATGTTTGCTGTTAGTGTATTTAGATTTCTGTGTCTGCTCAGTATATTGCTGTATCGTCTGCATACATGCAAATCATGGTGTTAGTGCTTTTAATTATATCATTAACACAGAGATTGAATAGGATAGGCCCAGATTGATCCTTGAGCAATTCCGGCCTGGATGAGTTTGTTTTGGGGAAAGCGTGCGGTTAATTTTGACAGTGAGTTCTGTCTCTAATATAGGAGTTTAGAAGCATGATGAGCGGGGGAGGGATTTTGTAAGTAATGAGTTTTAAAGAGCAGGCCAGTAGCAGACTCTGTCAAAAGCTTTGTATGTCTAGGAGACTGCGGCTGTGCGTGGGGTGTATTGTTTCCTTCTTGATAAATTCTACAACACATGCAGAAGTTGATGAGTAGTGGAGACAGGACGAACCCGTGCTGCTCCGGAGATTAGGATATTTTCTTTTCTAGGAAGTCATTTTAGCCTAGCTTGAATGACTTTTCACCTGAGCCCACGGAGAGGAATGGAAGTAGGGATATTGGTCTATACGATTCGGCGGATCTAGGGTTTTTCTAGGTTTTAGGATATAGGGATCACAACTGCAGTTTTCCATGCATTCAGTATCTTAAGTTAGAATGTGTGATTATGTTGGTAAGTTTGAAAATAGTTAGCTTGGGGGTAGGTTTTGTCCATTTTATTTTGTTACACCATCTCTTCCGGGCTTTTCTTAATTTAATCTTTTTTAATATAGGTAATTACTTCAGAGGGAAACAGGGGAGGATCAGTATTATTAATGTTAGTAGTGAGGTATGCATCAACAATATTTGTGATTATTTCGTCTTTGTGTGGGTTCTGAATGTCGTTTAATTTAAATTGACTCTCGAGCGAATTTGCTATTACATCAGTTTTATTTGTGTCGCTGAGAGCAGTACCGTTAGGGCCATTAAGGGCTGAGATAGGGGCGGCCTTCTTCCTGAACGCTTTTGCGGTTCCCCAAAGGGAGCAAATCTCATTATCAAGGGAAGTAAGGTGGTCCTCCCCATGCTTTTGTCTGTAATGAAATACTTTTCTTTTAATGATGTTTTGTAGTCTGTTTGGATTCAGTTTTTATGCTGTGGGTGTCGCGGTGAATTGCCATAATTTTCTGGCCTTGTTTCTTTCTTTAGAATAGTTGTTTAAACTCACCTTGTACATGGGAAGTTCGAGTGGGTCGCGGGCTTGGAGGCAGTATCGTGTGCGGTGAGAATCTCACTAGTGAGATCTCTGACTTGGGACTCAATCTCCTGGGTTGAACTGGCCTTCGGTAGGAAGCAATTTTCCGTGTTGCTAGGTATTTGAAAATACTCAGGTGATGTTTGGTTGAGGTGGAGGGAGTTCAAATTTGGCTGTTCTGGGAAGTGTAGCTTGACCGGATTATGGTCAGAGCTGAGTTCGGAGATTGAGTCAATGGTGCAAGGCCAGTTCAGGTTTTTGATAAGGGCGTAGTCAATAATTGAAGCTGAAGCAGTACCGAATCTAGTAGGGGTGGAGGGTGCGAAGACATCAATGCTGTTATTTACGATGTATCTGTAAAGTCTGTTTCCTCTGGTGTCACTAAATGGACAACCCCAAGAGGTGTGCTTAGCATTGAAGTCTCCAACTAAAATTGTGATATCATTTAAGTTAAAAATGGAGTCGAGGGCACCGAGGTTTTTAAAATAGTCGTTATTTGGGGGGATATAGGTGGAACCAATAAGAATTGGGTCGTGATCCTATTAGCGTAAGCATGATAAAGAGTTGCACTCGACTCCCCACATGGAGGGGCGGGGAATTGGGGACGTGAGGTAGTCAGGAAATACAGTTAATTAGGACTATGAGTTCCTTTTGGCAGAGCTGAGTGGATTCTGTCATTTCTGTAACAAGTATAATTTGGAATTTTGAAAGAATGCTCTGGTCTCCAGATTTGTTTCTTGAGATTAGGAAAATATCGGGGGCGTGCTTATCGTAAAATCACGTATCTCAACAATACGTGATCTCCTCTGCATCTGCGTTCAGGAAAAATATGGAGGCCGAGGACATACATCATTAACAGTTAGACTGATGAGGAGGAGCAAACTCCTTTAAGTAGACAGTTAAGTTTGTCTGTAGTTGTACAATTAAAAGATTTTTGCATTTCACTGGTAGAGATGGAAGGAGAATATTTTTGCATTTTCGGTAATAATAGCTTGTAAGAAGCTAGAATGGATGAAGGTTATTTTGATTGGCATTAAGTGCTTCCAAGTTTATGGTTTCATTATTTTTATTTATCTTAATTTCAGACGCCGAGGAGGCATTTCCTCGTAGTGCCATCTGAGGTAACTTTTGTTGAAAGGGTTTAAAAGCAGGGTAAATGACCTGGCTTAAAACTATGGAGATATCATTATTTCTTTTTTGAGATTATCAGCGAGTTTTGCTTTTGCCTTTTCCTAGGCTTGGGAAAGAGGGCATTCAGTAGATGAGGCCATATGGCGCTTTATCACGTTACAATTGATACAGAGCGGAGTTTTTCGATTTTTCGTAATTTCACACGAGCTTGCAATCCACCGCGTGGTTTCACCACATTTCAAGCAGCGTGTGTGCATATTGCAGTTTTGGCTGGCGTGATGAAAGTAGTTACAATTGTAACATTGGGTTATTCTATTACCCCTTTTAAAGGGGTCGAGTTTAATCTGCATGTAGAGGCAGCTGCGAACTTGATAAATGTCGTTGACATTTTCGTCCCGCGTGACCTCTATCATGAATATTGGGAGGGGAGTTTTTGTGGTGGTACAACACGAATTTGAGCTATTTTCTCTATTTTAATTCCCTTGGATATCAAGTCATTCTTAATATCCTCGGGGTCAATGTCGGCTGGTAGTCCCTTAATGACCAGTTTAAGTGGTCTGTTGGATGGTGGCTCAATAACGTAGTATTGTAGGTTTTTGCTGGTCAGGTAATTTGTGATATCTCTATGGTCGTCGGCAGTTGGGCTTCTGGCACTATGCACCCCTTGGTAGGTATTAGTAGCAGTGGGGTGGGATCTAGCAGGTTCTTGAAGGATGGGTTGTATGAGTCAATGACTTTCATGAAAATGGGCTTTTATTTTGTATTGGGGTGGGGAGACGTCCTCGGCGTCTGCTTGTGCAGTGTTGAGTGCTGCAAAAGTATTGTTTGTGACGACCTCAGGCCAGCTTCTTTTTGGGTTGGGGCGTTTTTAGTTGTTTTCTTAGGAAGAAAACAGAAATCGTTAAGAAGTTTTACTGGTGTTGTTTTAGCGGCTTTGCCGTAGAATTTGTAACCTAATAACCGGGTCAGCGGGTCTTTTGACCGCTTTTGAACTTGTAGTTGTAGGGGTGCTTGAGAGCTATTGGGCAAGGTAAGAACTCCAGTATCTTACCTTCCAGGTCGCTTGATCTTTTCCTCAGGGTCTTTTGTTCCGCTTCCAGCTTCTGCGTCGTTTTCCGGCGTAGGGCTGGGTATGATTTCTCGATCTCCAACATCTCGGAGATGTAATCCTTTCTTGCGGAGAAAGGCTAATTTCCTTGTCGAAAAACTCAGACATCTATGTTCATCAGGCGTTGGCGCGGAGGGGACCAGGTCCTCCATATTAACCTGTGGTCATCCGGCCAGTTCTTCCATATTACGTCCTGCTCTTGCACGAGATTCAGGGCTTTCTCCATTACTTTCTGATCCTTGGTCTCTTGCTGCGCCTGATTGGACGGCCTTCTTGCTCGCCCACAATTCTCCAGTACTATTTTTCAATTTTCTAGCTCTTAAAAGAGCTTTTTAGATTAAAAAGAGATTTTGATGATTAGATCGATGAGGATGATTTTTGCTTGGCGTGCTCTAGATTGAGTCGTGTGAGAGACCTGCTCCGTACCTGCACCTCATTGTTCTGCTTCAAATTACAAATTAGTCTATTGGAGCAATTGAGCCAGTCGTCCTATAGCTCTTATCAGAGCTTTTGATGTGGGAGCGACATCAGTAGATTTATTTCTTTTCTACTTTATACTAATTTCGATTCAGATTTCCCGGACTTTCATATGGACATGACTTTGGAGCAACGCTGCGAATATGGAATCTAGAACCCCCTCAAGGCCATAAACTCCGTCCTGCTGTCTTCTCAATGCCAGAAGGATCTACCTGTCTTAAATCCAGAAATTTCTTGCTACAGCTCAAGGACTTAAGAAACCTCTCTGGAATCGATAAAGGAGATTCGGCACTGTTGATGAGAATGACCACTTACGTAGTGAAAACTAGGACTGAACTTCGGGACTTACAACTCTCTTCTAAATCTAGCGGTAGAAACCAGTTTAATACTCTCTCTGTCTGCATTTATCTGGCTGCCCTCATCATATGCTCCTCTTGGCTCCCCCCCTCAAAATTCTGTAATATCACAAAATTACCTTAAATAAATGACTCATTTCTGTGCAATCCCAAAACGCAAAGAAAGGATACGGCGACGAGCAGCTTTATCACGCCGCCGACTAGCAAAGTAAATAAAACCGCAAGCTGTGCTACTCAGCAAAAATTTAACATCGACCTAAGAAATAAATTTAAAAATCTTGTAATCGAGCCGACCAGGATTTCCACTGAGACCACCGCTTCCCCGATAAATTCTACCCAACCCCAGCAACCTGTTAAGAATCTTCCCCCCCCAGTAATGCTTAAAGTACAACTTAACTATATCACCCAAATGAAAATAATTACTGATAAAATGCCTTTTGTCCGTGGTAAGCTTACAGGTGAATACCTGAGGGAGCTTTACGGACACTGAGCTAACAGCGTAACCCAATCCACTACTTAAAGAACTGACTATGAATTTCATGTCATCCCCGCTAAAGCTGATCGCCCCATTAAAATAGTTATCAAAGGACTGCCCCGTGATACCCCCATAATTAATATTCATGAAGAACTTGTAGAGCTTGGTTTTACGGTCGAAAGAGTTTCACAACTCACCGGCCGTATCACCAAACAACCCCTCCCCATTTTCCTAGTTACCCTCCCCCGTAATCTTTTTAACTCCAAAATTTTGACTTGGCAAATATGTTATCTTTCTGTAGAGTAGACGGATATGAGAGCAAAGGGTGTTGCAATGCTTCACTAAATGCAACAAGTTCAACCATACTGCGAAATTGTCACCATAAGCCCAGATCATCTTAATGCGGTCCTCAACCACCAAACCAAAAGGAATGTGAAATTAAAAAGGGGTAGATAATATATTTGCATTAACTGCAAGTCTACAGCCATATGGCCCGAATTATGCTAAATACCCCCCAATTCCTAAGCCCAAAAACGGCAAATAACCTAATGCTAAAAATACTTGCTCTAACGTAGTCTAAATAGTATTGTTCGTCCCCAATATTTTCTTATGCAAACGCCTGAAAGCTAGCCACTACTGGCTCTGAATTCACATTCCTCTCAACAGATGGCGACACGTAACGGTAAAATCGCCGGTTCACTCCCAGACTCAGGCCAATAGTATTACTATCTCCCCCCCTCAGATACCTCTTATTTCAAAATTCTACTATTAAACCCGGCTAATTTAATCACCCAATCCCTTACAGGGAATCATTCAAGCCCTAACTGCTCTCACAGTGCAAATTAATGCAATGAACTTTACTGCCCCACCTCCCCAACATAACAAAATCAATAAAAATAAAAGTAAGGACGCTAAAAAAAGAGAATTGTGCGCCCTAGTAGAGCTATCTTCGAAATTTACGATGATTAGTCGACCTTTGATTACAACCCTAAGTCGGTTTGCTTGGAATGCAAACGGCATTTACAAAAATAAAATTCAAATTTTAGAATCTTCGTAGAAGTACGCCCCATTTTTATATTACTGCGGGAAACACATCTGAGACCAACACACAATTTTAGCATTGCAAATTACAAGTGTTACGAAATGACCGGCGAGTTGCGGAGGGGCAAACTCGGTAGCACCTCATCATATTAAAAATCTATTCCCCCACTTTAATACCCTGTTTCCGAATCTCTATCATGTCGAAACGTAACGGTCACCATAAATCCCCTAACTTTGACCTGTCAGCGTACTTCTTTATGTCCCCATCATTCCGATAAGTACTCTTTTACCTTGATTTTGGGAAACCATTCTTCAAGTCAGCAGCCATTGTGTGATTTTTGGCGATTTCAACGCTACACACAATACGTGGAATTGCTCAAATAACTCTACCAGAGGTACCCAACTTAAAAGGCCGCATGATCTGGTAACTTTGAAATTATTTTTCCCGATACCCCGCCGTTGCCACAGCCACTGCTCTCAAAATACCTATAGACATAGCCTTAGTCAATAATTTTAACACTTTCTCTTCCCTCCCGAACTTTCATCCGATCATAACCCTGTTTTATTAAATTTCTCTTTCTCCACCTATCCATCAAGACAATCCTAGAGCAATTACCACCTGTTGGCATTCCTTTAAAATGTTTAAATAAAATATCCGTTTAGAAAATTATGCAAGCATCAAAACCCCAATACTCTCGAAAATAAAATGGCTGAGTTCACTGAAGCCATTTGCTCCACCACTCGGATTCCTCTAAGCCAATCACAACCACTCAACACGCCTACACCCAAATCACATCAAAGACTTAATTTTTCTTAGAAATCGCACACGTAAACTCTTTCAAAACACAGCCATAATAATAAAACCTTTCTCTTTGGAGATTTCAATGCCAAACACCCGAGTTGGAACCCCGGTAGATGCAATGCTAACGGTAGTATTCTTAGCAATTGGGCTATTGAAACCAGCTATTGACTCAATATCGCCCCAGACACTCCCTTTATTTCAATCACAACGCTCCTTTATTATTGACATCGGCTTTGCAATGTTTTTACACTGTAAATGAACAGCAGTGATCACAATCCAGTTATATTTGTTTTATCACTATGGAACTATCTACCACCTATACTTCAAACTCTTAAACTACTGCTGGATTAAATTTCAAGAGAATTTTATATTACAACATAAATCCGACTATAGATGATTTGGACCAGCCGTTCAAATTTAGCAGTGTCTCGGACACTATTAATTCCTTCCACTTCCACTAAGTAATTAAAACTACGCACCTCCGCCTTCCTATTTAACATCAGAGGCTCATTAGGACAAAAAACGGGTCCGTAAACTTTGGAACAACACAGGCAAAATACCTCCAAAAGAAGTCAATGCTCTCATTAGACAGATAGGATAGAAATCAGAACATAAAAACAGGACCTGGAAAAATCTTCTCTCCTCTTTAAATACTGAAGACAACTCTTTGTATAATTTACATAAGAGAATTACAAAAGGCACTCAGACATTCCACCTCCATGGTCCGAGTGGTGTAGCCTATTCTGATTTCAGCGGAGCTTTCAAAACACCCTCGAAGTCACTTTTCAGGAAAATGCTGAACCACACGGTGACGATAAGATTGAAAGAAGTCGAAAATTTGAGTAGATGTCACTATTTCGACAACTCAATACACCCACACCCCTCCCTCACTTCTCCCCTAGAAATTCGAGGCATCATTAAGAAATTACCAAATAGGAAGGCTGGCCTGATAAAATTCCAAATATTGCACTCCAAATACCTTCCTATTAACGCTATTACACACCTAACGAAAATTTTCAATAGATGCCTCGTGGTGTCACTTTCTACACAGTGGAAAATAGCGAACATTGGTCATGCTGCTTGAAGCCGGGGCAAAAACACAACTTCACACAAGGCTTCAGACCAGTGGCTTGTGAATTGCACTGCTAAGGTTTTGAAAGGGTATTTTAAAAGGAATAAAATCGCACTGCAAAGCCATAGATTGCATTCCCCGGAACAATAATGCGGGTTCCGGGAGGCCATTCTACGCTACCAACATACGAGTTACTAATATTATTACATAAATGAAGGAAGCTACGCTAGCAAATTATACACTGTTGGTGTCTTTTTGGAATATCAAGGGCATTCGACAAGATGTGGCATGATGGCCTCCTTACAAAATGATCAACTCAAATTCCCTGATTATTTAATTAAAATTATATACAATTATTTACACGACAGATCGCTTTCGGGTCATGGCAAATAACACTTTTCTGAGCAGGCTTTTTGTCCAAAATGGAACGCCGCAGAGTTCGGTCCTCAGTGTACTTGTACAACATTTTTACACATGACTTTCAGATCACTCCAACGTCACTTTGCTTATTCGCGAACGACTCAGCAGCATTGACCCAGGGTGTCCATCTCGATTACACTATTGCAAGCCATACAAAAACTACCTCGACATACTTGAGGATTGGTTAACTTCAGTTGGAGAATAGCTATGTGTTGAAAAATCACAAGCTATTGTTTTCAGAAAATGGGGCGTCATTGACCCCATTGCGAACTCACACTTTTCGATGACAGCATTCAGTGGGTCTCGGTCGTTCGTTACCTGGGCTTACACATGGATAATCGTTGCTTTTGAAAGCACATAGATTATCTTGCGGTAAGTGCAGGTGGTAGTTCTAGCTATCTCCTTATTGGAAGAAGCTCTCCTCTCTCCCTCGAAAATAAAGTTGACCCTAACTACAAGCAAATGCGCGCCCAGTGATCGTACGGCTCACCAATTTGGGGAGCCACTTGACTAACCACACCAAGCATCCAAAGTGCGAACAAAGCAAATTTACGCATTATCACTAACGCACCTTGGTACGTTAGAAATAGATATTCACCGCGATCTGGTAGGCGATAGATAATTGTCCGCAGGGGTTCTAGGAATATCTTTGCTATTCAGAATCACGACATCCCAATTATTAGAGCACAAACACTGTTCGCACGTATCCACATACTAAGCAATTTTGCTTACAAGACATCCAAATGGAATTTGCCCTTAAAGCCGCCGTAACTACAACAAATTGATATAGTACTACATTCTACAACATTTAAAATGCTTTTTAGCAACTCATCATAACTTGGTTTCAGTATTTTAAGCGTTTCCACTTGATACTCATACTTGCGCGTTTCACGCATTCTCGTTTGCAGCATTTTGCCAAGTTTCCTTCTCCCATTCTTCGTTTAGCTTCGGCGGCGTCACGTTCGTGTCGTCACGGCCAGTTAATCTCGCTTTCTCACCACCGCGGTGAGTTGTCGATGTGGTCTTTCTTTTTACGCTGCTGCGCCAATTTGGGTACTTAAGCGATATCGCTGGGACCCGCCTCATCTAATTTTCGTTTTGTTTGGAATTGCACCGAAACACTTTAAATCCTGCCTACAAAACTGAAACCATAGACTGCAAGCTAAAATTAGGAAGCTCAGAAACACTCACAGGAAACATGGAAAAACAAACTTTTAGCTCTCAACACACAAGACAACAGTTTCTGGAATATACAAAGACTTTACAAACACAAACGCGTTGATATTCCTGCACTAAACACCACATCTGGCATCGCAATAACTGATGAACAGAAAGCCAAAACCGATTGCTATCACACTTAAAGATAACTTTACACAAAACACCAGACCAAATGACTACAACTCCACGATTGACTCTGACATTACGAATACCTTGGAAAATTTTTTCTCTCTTTCTCCCTCCTCCCCCATCCCTCCTACTGACCCAGACGAAGTTTTTTCTTACATTAGTAAGTTAAAAGTTGAAAAACTCCAGGCAAAAAATAACGTCACTAATAAAAATGATTCGAAATTTTTCTCTAAAAGCTTTAATAATCTTAACTTATCTAATTAACAGGATCCTATTTCTTAGGCATTTTCCAGTAAAATGGAAAACTGCAATTATTTTTACAATTAAAAAACCTGGTAAACCAAGTAATCTCCCTCATAGTTTTCGTCCATTTCCTTTATCTTCGCCCCAGCAAGATTGCTGAGCATATTATTCTAAATAGGATCCATACTTTCCTCTCTGACTCTGTATTTTTAAACCTAATCAATATGGCTTCACTAAAAACTTTCGACTAATCACCCATGCTAAGGATTACAGAAAAAATCTCTTCTGGATTTCAGAGAGGCAGATCCACCGGAGCTGTTTTCCCTGATATTCAGGCTTTCGATCGTGTCTGGATCGGGGGGCATTTCAAACTGATCAATTATAACTTCCTCCCTCTCATTCATATTATAAACTCTTATCTCGTCAATAGATATTATCAGGTCAGAGTCAACAACACCCTCTCAGACACTCATTACATAAACATCGGCTGCCCGCAAGGTTCCTTATTAGGGCCAATTTTATTCAATCTATACATCAACGACATGCCAACACACCCACAAACTATTTAAACCTCTACGCAGATGACACCTGTATCACTGCCTGTTTTAAAAATCACAACACCATCACTCTCGGTTAAACAGGCATCTCCCCCTGGAAAAATTTTTTAATGACTGGAAAATAAAAATTAATGTTGACAAAACCGTTGCTGTTCTTTTCACCAGGAGGAGAAAATCATGCACTCCACCCACACTTTACTCTACCCAACTTCACTGGTCTCAGAGTACTAAGTATTTAGGCGTCATGTTGGACCAAAAACTCATCTGGAAACAACACATCTTACACGCACGAAATAAATTCCGGTGCGCGCTTAGATTAATTTACCCCCTAATAAACCGGAATTCTGAAATGACTATCTCAAATAAGGTACTTCTCTACACTGCCGTCTTGCGGCCCATACTTAGTTACGCCGCCCCTGTGTGGGATATGCAGCAGATTCCAATATTAAAATTCTTGAAATAGCTCAAAATTCTCTCATCAGATCCATAGTCAGACCTGGCAGATATGTTAGAAATTCATTAATTTATAGGGACTTAAAAATCCCTCCTTTTAAATCATACATTCAAAATCTCGCCAGGAAATTCTTTAACGATATTCAATTCACCAATAACTTAAATCTTGTTGACATCCAAAACTATAACCTGGATGATAAAATCAAAAGGCCAAGGAGAATTCTCCTTGACTCGTATAATCCCCATAACTTTTCTTGTTCATTCACAAATAGTGAATGAACCAAAATAGCTTAATTTATATGTTTTATTTCATCAGTTCTATGTTTATTTTTCTATCTTTAAATTCTTTCTGCTGCACCCACCGGGGCTCCCCTCTTTTAATATTTAATCTTTCTCAGGGCAGCCAAACAGAGAGTTAATTCTCACTTGCTTCACCCATCAAATACAGTGGCTCCATCTACCACATGTCAGTTCCACAACAATAAATCAATCTCTTCACTGCCGAAACCAGGAGGGTCGCCCAAGACCGTGATGTCACCCCGAGTCCTTTCCACCCAGCCAATCAGATTCCAGCCTCTACTTCAGGAAGATTTAAGTCATGTCCCCACTCAAGGTCCATAAATGGTTGACCGCTAGACTTCGAGCAGTTCAGACGTACGTTCTGAGCTCCCAGTTTTTTATTGATTGAGTCAGGGAGAGCACGTAAAGTTCTTGCAGCCCTTTTTCAGGGCTATTTGGTCAAGGGGTTGCCCCCAAAGTGTGTGAAGATGGTGAGTCAGATTCAAAAAATGGATCTGAATTCTGAAAATTTCCCGGATATTCAAGTGAATCTTCCTGTCCTGGATCTCCTAAAGCCACGATCTCATTAAAGGAATGCCGGAAGCTGAAAAACGTAAAGAAAAATACGAACTGTTGATATGAGTATAAAAAAAATTCAAAAACCTTATTTTAAAGCATAAAAGGGGGCCCACACCGAAGGATACAAGCTGTCGCTGAAGAGAAGCAGAAGAACCAGGGAAACTTTGGTAAGAGAGCTTCAATCATTAGCCCCTTGTACTGTCCCCGACTGTCCCGATCATTTTTCTGCCCAGGCAGGTTCTAATGTTTAAGAAAATCCCATTCTGGGGAAAATTTAAAAAGTAAATCTCAAAAACGCAAAGATAGCCAGGATGACTTTGTCTTTCCTAAAAAACTGTACGACCTAACCTCCCATTAAAACCCCAGAACCAGTCTTAACGAAAAAATAATTTTGATAGTTTACAGCAAGACGTAGAACAACCAGTTAACGATGAAAATGAAAAAGATAATGAAAATAATATTCCCAAACCTACGCCCCTCCCATCATGCTCAAAATTACCAAAATTATCGAGATCACTTAGTTAATTCACGATAAATTTCCGGAAATTACTAGCAAGAACTCAGGCGAATACATAGAATCTTTACTAACGATGTGGACGAGAAAAGAAACTTAGTTAACTTTTTAGACGAAAATAAAGATTTTGAATATTATGTCATCCCCCCTAAAGGAATTAAGCCAATCAAAGTGGTAATCAAAGGTCTCCCCAGATGTACTAAACCCTCAGATATTCAATCCGATTTAGAAGAACTCGGTTTCACTGTTAGCAGTTGTAACCAACTTATTTCAAAAGTAACCAAAAATCCACTGCCTTTTTTTCAAGTCACACTCCCAAGAAATAGTTTAAATTTACCAATTTTTGACCTCACCCGCTTAGGATACATGCAGATAAGAGTTGAGGGATACCTCATTAGAGGTATAACTCAATGCTTTCGATGCAACAATTTCTACCATACCGCTGCGAACTGCCACTTAAAACCACGTTGCCTCAAGTGCGGAGAAGAGCACCTGACGAAAGAGTGTAAGATCAAAGAACGGCAGGAGAATCCCTTCTGCATTAATTGCCAGGTGTACAGACCTGCCTACACCAAATGTCCCAAATTCCCTCAGCCTAAAAAAGGAACCCCAGTTTACCGTAACAAAACCATGCAACATTATGAAAGTCGTAATATTACCGAAGGTGTTTCCTTCGCCGACGCACTCAAAGGCAAACCAACAAAAAAAGATTTCCCACCACTAAATGTAGTAAATGTAGAAAATAAGGAAAGGCAAAAATCAACCTAGATTATTCTGGATAAAGAAATTTCTAACCCAAGTGATATCCAAAACTTAATAGACCTCTATAAAATTATTTCTAATCTCTTAAAACAGTTTCCCAAGCTTATGCAAATTCTTCCTGAACTTAAAGCCACTGATGATTATAGACAGCAAGCCTACTTAATCTTAGAACCGTATTAGAGGTAATTTTCTTAACTTCTAATTGTTTCCTTAAATTTCTATTTTATTCTTTAAATTTCCCTTTTGTTAGCCATTATTACAATAGTTTAATTTCCTTTTTTCTTCCACCGAGTCGGGGTTTCAAGTACAACAGCTCTCTTATCCAATAGCAACCCTCCTAATGCCAGTCGCCGAAATCGTTTCCCATTGGCTCCTGCTTCACTTGCTACGCCCACCTTCCACAAAGATCGCATCACCAGGCCCAGTCGAGTCCCAGATAGGGAATGGAGGGGTCTGACAAGATCCCAGTTTCCCGAAAATATATCAACCATATCAACCAAGGTCCATAAATTATCCAGATAGGGGAAGGAGGGTCAGTTTTGACCCATTTCCCCAAGACGTGAATCTAAACTCTAAACTCTAAAAGATTAAAAAAGATTAAGTCGATAGTCAGACGCCGAGGAGAGTGCTCGCATATTTGCTACAGTCGCCATTTCTTTTTGTGTTTATTGTGAGATCTCATAAGGACCTCTGTAGCCCTTTTAAGGGCTCCTGGTATCAGGGCGAGGCTCATTGAGTGTGTTTCCCTAGTGACTTTAAAGTTATGCGAAAATGACGGATTTATCAGTAGATCGTCAACCCCGACTGGAACTGGAACGCCGCTGCCTGCCACGCAACCCATCTCGGACTGCGAAAGACGTAGGGTATCCATCGTAAGATTTGGGAAAGGCAGAACATCTTGATTGAAGGATACACGAATTTTCTGACTAGAAGGAACAGACAGTACCAATACAACCGGTGTCGCGGGAGACCATTGAAAGGAACCTACAGGAGACCATAGAAGCAAGGGAAAAAATTGGAGTGACCCGACTCCCCTCCATGCTTAGATGTAAATTGCCCTGATCATACAACCTTAAAACCTAAAAATAATGATAATTTAAATGTTAATGAAATAGAAATGATCTCACCTAATAGTACAAAAAATCTTCCCTTAAGAGGAAGAAGTAAAGGGTAGCTCGGATGGCTTTGTCTTTCCAGAAATCAGCCCGACCTATCACCCCAACTCCAGTACTTGATCCAATTGCAATAGCAATTCATTTGAAAACCTAGAACAAGACGCCGAAATCGATCAAGAAAAATCCCCTGAAATTCCAGTTCCCAAACCCCCGACTCCTGTCTTTCTTAAAATTAAAGATAATTATAGAGACCAATTAAATAAAATAATTAAAATTTCCCAGATGTTAAATTCAAATCTTCAGGTAACTACATTAAACTTAACTTAGAATGCCACGAACAATATAGAAATCTAACTAATTTTATGGACGAGGACCGCGAAATTGAATTTTTGTAATTAAACCTAAGGATGAAAGCCCATTAAAGTCGTAATTAAAGGTTACCAGGCTGCACTAAAACCGATGAAATAGTTTCCGACCTTTGAAGATCTCGGCTTCTGTAACCAGCGTCAGCCAAATTTAAAATCCAGAAAACCAAACTTTCACTCCCCTTTTTCTTAATAACCATGCCCAGGAATAAATTTAATTTAACCGTGTTTGACCTTTCCCACTTGGGATATATGCAAATTAGGATTGAAGGGTACTCCATTCGGGGTACCATGCAATGTTTTAACTGTAACAACTTTCATCATACAGCAGCTAACTGTCATATGATCCCTCGTTGTCTCAAGTGTGGAAAGGACCACATTACCAAAAACTGTGAAATAAAAGAAAGACAGGAGAATCCATACTGCATCAACTTTGTCACGTGACGGGCACACCGCCTGTTCACGAAATGCCCCAAGTTTCCCCAAACCCAAAAGGTGCCCCTATTAAACCGCAATAAAAAAACCTTCTCCAGTAATAATGTTGTCGAAGGAATTTCCTTTGCTAACATTGTTGCTGGCGTTTCTAAAAATAGCAATACCCAAACCCCTAACGACAATAGTAAAAATTCTGAAAGACAAAGACCTCCCTCAAGCTCCCTTTCCCACCGCGGTAACTGATAATAGTAATAGTTCCTCTGATATTCAAGATATCTTAGCCCTCTTCAAAATCATATCTAACATATTTAAACAATATCCTAAGCTAAAGCAAATTTTACCAACTTTAAAGAAAACAAATGATGTTAAAGAACAAGCTTTAATGCTCATGGAAGCATTACTCGATTAAGATTTTAATTTTAATTTCTAAACTTAATTTTTAATGACAATAGCTTTATTTTCTTCCTTTATCGATCAGGCAATTTCATCTTAAAGTCCAGCAGCTCACCAGCCAATAGAAACCGCCGAGACCTGCTCTCTTGCCATTCGCTGTCCGCTCTAGTGGCCACACCTGCTCAACCCCCAAACCATGTATGCAACACAAGGCCCCTTCAGTTCCCGATATGGGACGGAGGAATCTGTCTAGATTCCAGCTCCCAATCAATCTTCAACTATCAAAATTTTTGTAAAAAGTACTCTCCCGATATAATTCTACTTCAAGAAACACATCTGAGACCCTCCACAAACTTAAACATTCCTAACTACATCTGCTATCGTAACGATTACACCGGAGATGGACGAGCAAGAAGGTGGAACTCTCATCCTTGTAAAACGTAATATCTATCATTATAATATCCCCACCCTCCCTTAAATCACATCAAGCCACAGTGGTAGTAATTACCCTCAAAATTTAAACCCTTTTCTCCATTACTTCCCGTCTACGTTCCCCAAATTCAGATGAAAGGCTTTTCACCCCCGACTTAGAAAATATTTTACAGACCAGCAGCAATTGTGTGATCTTTGGCGATTTTAACGCTACACACAATATGTGGAATTGTCCCAAAATTCTATCAGGAAAGCCAACTTAAAAATTTTGCTGACATTCTCGATCTCAACATCGCATTCCCCGACACCCCAACCAGGTTCGAGATCTGCTAATACTATCGATTTTCTTTCATAAAATTTTCACTTCCTATACTATAAATTCGTTAGCAGAACCCCTTCGGATCATAACCCTAATTCAAATTTCTTTTTCCCCCGATTCACCGAGATAACCATAGGGGA
>BMAV01003762.1:0-24537 GCA_019973955.1 Trichonephila inaurata madagascariensis | reverse complement strand
GCTAATTCTGCGGGGCTTAAAATTAAAAGTTCATTCAAAAGTTTATAATATGAGAATTCTTTTCAATAAATCTTTTTACTTTTTTGTATACCTTCATACTTTTCTTACTCTCCTTACAATTAAGCTATTATATAAAAGAATAATATACTATCATTTTTTAAAAAAAAAAACTCGTTTTAAAGGTGGGTACTTCAGCCAGTATAAAAGAACAGGTTTAAAAATTATCAGTGGCTTCCATGGGTTTTCTTGCAAAAAATTTTTTCAAGGAAGTCAAAAATGAAAAACACTCAGGTTATTTTTGATATTTAGCTCAGATCATTTTTTTTGTCTTCAAAGTAGCCATCCGAAAACCCGGCAAAAGGTATGCTGTTAAAATGGTAATAGAAATACGAAATCTTTTGTTTTCAGTGCGAAAATTCAGCACCCCCTCTATAAAAATTAAAAGAGTGATTTATTAAAAAAATTGCCCTTTAATTTCGTCACTGGATGTAAATCTATGAAGATCTTTTTTTTCGGCGGTTAAAGAGCCCTTCTGAAGTATTTTAAAATGGTCCTAACCCATTCGTAACTTGCTATCAATTTGCCTCGTCTTTTACTTGTTGATGCTTTTTTCGTCAAATGATGCTGTGATTTAAAATATATCTATGTTTTTTGTTTTAATCCACTGCCGTAAATATTTAATCCCGTGAATTATAATTAAAAGCGTAAATTATGAAATGTAATTAAAAGAGAGATTCTTAATCGTTGGGCCCAAAGATGACTAGAATTGTATGTACAGCTTTTTTACATTTTTGTGCAGACGTCTGTTGGTTGCCTAGACTCACATGTACGTTCGCGGGATGCAAGATGAAAATGGATATGAAAAAAGAGCAACATAGATTAGGCTTTTTTTAATGACATTTGTACTTTTAGAAATGGATCTTGAAGGAAAAATTTTTAAATTTAAAATATTATTTCTCAATCTGTTTCAATTTAAAAAAGGGAAAAAGAAAAATAAAATAATTTAACCTATTATTAAAAATAATTTACTTAAAATATATATTCAAGGTAACATATATAAAAATTTAATACTTATCTTATTAATACTGAATTAAAAACAAGTTTAATAAGTATTTGGGTACTTCCCCTGGGCTTTCGCAGACAAAGTTTTTTTAAAATTATTTTAGAAATTACCCCTGGGTTTTTTTTATTTTGCTGATATTTTGTCTTCTAAGCAACCACATTTTCAATATGTTCCAATTTAAAATCAGAGAAAGGAAAAATAACATAAAAATTTTTCCTATTACTTTAATTTTTTTTTTTAAAATAACATATACAAAATTTAATACTTATGTTATTAATTTGTACGGTTTATAAAAGTCGTGTATTGCAGCTTTAGCGTCAAGGGGCATTATTATTGCATTCATAATTTATTAATGTATAAAGGGGGCGTTAAAATTTTTGTTGAAAAAAGGGGGGCCCTTTGAAAGTTTGAAACACCTTCGTAGAGACTCTCGCCACCTCCACTCCCCCTAACTGTTTTAATTAAGTGGTCGGGTCAATCAGGGGGGGTGTGTGTGTGTGTGTGTGTGTGTGTGTGTGTGTGTGTGTGTGTGTGTGTGTGTGTGTGTGTGTGTGTGTGTGTGTGTGTGTGTGTGTGTGTGTTGGGGTGTGTGTGTGTGTGTGTGTGTGTGTGTGTGTGTGTGTGTGTGTGTGTGTGTGTGTGTGTGTGTGTGTGTGTGTGTGTGTGTGTGTGTGTGTGTGTGTGTGTGTGTGTGTGTGTGTGTGTGTGTGTGTGTGTGGCGTGTGTGTGTGTGTGTGTGTGTGTGTGTGATTTCAATGAAAATGGTTACATTTTTAAAGAAATCGAATTAAAATCATCTGAAATTAATAGAGTTACTGAGTAAAAAAAATAACATATAAACCATATTATAATGCTATCGTTCATTTTAGCAAACATAAACAACAACTTGGCGCTTAGCACTCCGATATCAAATAAGCACCGCCATTTCGGTGAGGTGGTGTAATAAGAGACAATTTATCATTATTTCAATTTAGTAAGAAGAGAAACAGAAAAGAGCGCATTAATTGTTACTTGGTCATTGATTTATTTACTATTCTTAGGAAACAGTAGAATAAAAAAAATCTTAAATAAACCTGTAAAAAGAAAAATTTATTTGTTATCAAATATTAAACATGGTTTCACACATGTAATGTAATCAAATCTGTAAAGAAATAAAACATCATACTTTACTTAATCTGCAAATACACGTCGTCAATACCCAAGATGCGAAAATAAAATCGAAAGTAAAAAATTCGTGTCTACCGAAGAAGTTTTATTCTTTCGTCTGACATTCATAAATATTTACTAGTTTAAAGATTTTGTTAGAATCTAATCAATATTTTTGAAAACAAAATGAATATATCACCTTCGCAAATACATGATTGGAAACCCTTCTTTCCCCCTCCCCCTCGCAGAATACATTTTTGAGCATCACTTCTGGAAACGAAAATTTTTCGTTTCATTTCTTGCTTGCTTAAAGTTTTTGATAGAACGAAATAAAATGCATATAAATGAAATACTCTAAAACTAAAGATTCATACACTTCTTTAACCTTTACCGGGCGGTGAAGCTGTACGTCTAGCCACATGAAATTTTTCTCAAAGCGGGGACTGGATATTTAACCAATCTATATGCGTTAATTGAAGCTAAAACGCATAAGAATTAATACTAATGCCAGCACGATACCTTTTTTCCCATTTCATGTCCTCTGATGGGTAGTTAAAAATAGTTTTTCTCGATGTAAATCTACAAATAATTATTTTGATTACTATAAATAAAATTTCTAGGTATTTGGAAAATATTTCATTATGTGTCTTAAGTATACTTTTCTCTCACATCTTAATAGATTAAGCAAATGTACAATTAAAAAGAAAAAGAAGTTTTTATTTAGGTTTTGAGCATAGAAGCAACATAGAAATAGAGGCTCTATCCACTGCCCATCTAGAACAGAAAAATGACCTGGAAATTTTCGCTTTTCCTGGTACAAGATTCTCTGTACAAGAATCTGGGACAAGATTCTCGGTTTAAGGGATGTTTTATTTAGCTTTCCTGCTCGGAGAGAAAACGTTTGCATATTATTAATTTTTCACGTGTAAGCTTATCAAATTTGGGGAAATAACTAATAAATTCTCAAAAATACTTGCATTTCTAACTTTTTTCATACTAAAAATTAAATAAAAATATAAAAATATTGGATATATATACCAAATTCAATGTATATTCTAAGTATTCTATATATATATTCTTAGTAAGTATTCTATATATATTCTTATTTGATATTCTATATATAGTGTAGTGACATTTATATATATTCTTAGTAAGTATTCTATATATATTCTTAGTAAGTATTCTATATATATTCTTAGTAAGTATTCTATGTTGTACAATTATTCTATTGTTATTTAATTACACTTATATTTTGTATTTAATTGTTATTGAAATAATTATTACATAAATATCAATTTTTCATTAAAAAAAGTTTATTGTAATATGATTCATTATTTCTGTCCTGAAAAGTAAGTTAAATGTCCTAAATGCGCAGTGGCTATAACGTCTAGACTCCACCCAGGAAAGAAACCCACGATTAGATATTTTTTGTGACTAAATGTTTATAGAGTTTGAGAACAGCCGCATTTATCAAACTTTATCCTACAGAAAAATTTAAATGCTTTTAGCTATTATTGCTTACGTTAAAGGGTTAACAACTTTTAAAAGTTCATACATCCTCAAGTAAGCATTCAGTTTTCATTGAATCTTCTCCCCCTTCTCACCTTTTGGTCTAAAACTCGAATGGAGAAGACAAAAAGAACCCTTTTAACAGGGGAATGAAGTCGAAGAACTTTCGAAAAAAGGAAATGTACACGGTTGGCCACCGTAAATGCAACACTACAAGAAAGACAAAGGGAATAGCACAACCAGAATTTACATAGCCCAATAGATAACATGTTGATCAGTATCAAATGAGATTAAATTTATAGACTTCTGTGAAGTGTGGTTCCTGCCAGAATCAATAGCCCGAGTAAGCGCCGTAACGTTGGAGATAACCGCGGCCACACGCCTCGGCATTGATTCAAAGAGACTTTGGATGTGTTCTTGGGGTACAGCAGACCAAGCAGCACCACGCATTTGCGAAGTTGATCTGGTGTGGCAGCTGGGGGTGTAATCTGGGTCAATCGTTGAGCAACCATGGATACATGTTTTCTATCGGCGAAAGATGCCGGAGAGCAAGCTGTCAGGGAAGCAATTCAATCCTGGTGATTGACGAAAGGAACACTATTTACAAGTAAGTACCGCATTGTTGCAGCGCATTATCCTGTTGATTTCAAATATGGTTGTTGCAAAAAGCCCTAAAAAGGTAAGGAAGGACGGCACGGTTTCCAACACCTCGAGATGTCTTAGAGCTGGCTGTTTAAAGGAGTACCGTCAATGCGTACTAGAGGGAGTGGGAGAGTGATATCAATACAGCCCATACCATAATACCCGGTGCAGAACGAGTGTGTGGCGGTGCATAACGCAGCTGTTCAGCATCCTCTCTCCCCCACAGTGTCTCCAGAAACGAATCCAGAACCATCGTGGTGTTGCAGACAAATGGTGACTCGTCAGCCAAGACAACTTCATTCCATTCTGCCATCCAGCCAGCTTCTTTCATCGCACCACCATTGGTGGCGGAGACGTCTGGACTGCGTCCAAGGGTGGAGCTGGCGGTAGGACATCTTGCGGACAGACCACTCTGCTGTAAACGGCGTCGAATGGTACGCGCTGACGCTGAATGATGCGTTTACAGACTCAATGTGTTGAGCTATGGTTCGTGTCTTGATGACTAGGCGATCCGTCACTGCCATACGCATTTGCCTGTCCTCCGCGGGGAGTGGATTGCGCAGGGTGGATGGAGATCGAACAAAATTCGGTCCGTCGTCCCCTCCTGCATCCAACGGTCACACATCCGCATTACATTTGTTTGGTTTCGTCAACACGACTACCGATTTTACTAAAAAGATAATCCACCATCCCCGGTAGGCCACTATCCTTCCCTCTGTCGAACTCGGATACTTGATCAAAAGCTGATCACAGTTTTCTGGAACATAACTGATCGTTTTTAAAGAAACCACAAGAAAAACACTATTGTCAGACTTGAAATCGTCGAAATCTCCAAGTTTAAATAGCGCTTTGAGGTGGCCACAGGCACGCGTGATGTGTGTCTGCGCAAAATTTTCTAATCTTTTTGCATATCTTACCTCGCTAATGCATTTGTAAATTTCATGTTATTTGCATGCTTCCTTCAGGGTTTTGCATTTACGGTGGCCAGCAGTGTAGAAATCCCCAAGAAATGTTGACATCGAGAAGACGAGAAAAAAATCTCTGGAAGAAAAATAAGGAAATCAGTTTTCACTCGAAAACGCCCGTGCAACGCCGGGGTATACGGATGGATAAGAAGCCTGTCTGGCAAAGTAAAATAATTCGAAGAAATTTCGAAAAGGGTAACTTTAATAAATATAGAAATCACACACACACCCAAAAATGCTTGCGTTGAGAGGGAAAAGGGAAATTTCCATGGGGATATAGTTATATACTGAAAAAGAGCCCTTGCATTTCCAGAGAAAGAGGGGTTAGAAGCCCGTCCAGTGGGGCTAGGAAGTAGAAAAAATTCCGAAAAAGGAAACTTTAATGGTATTAATATGAAAATCACACACACGCCAGGAGGTACTGATATCGAGATGGGAAGGGAAAATTTCCATGCGAAAAACTCTACACACTCAAAACGCCCGTGCAACGCCGAGCTATGTAGCTAGTTTTAATTTTTATTTGTAATTTAAAGTGATTAAAGAAGCATTCACAGAACAATAGAATTACTCAAAAACGTTTTTTTCCCCCTTTCCAATTTTGAAAAGAATGATTATAAGGGATTTTTTATTAATTAACGATTGATGCTTATTATTTTGAATATAACAAAACAAATCGAAAAGTTTTATTATGGAATTTTTAGCTCGACAAGGTGCTAAAATATACCCTTATTTTGTTGAAATTAATAGGTACATATTACCTTTAAAAACCCAATATTGGAAAGTAAAAATGGAAATTTCGGCCAATTTTCTGCTTTTTTTTCTCTAGACAGAGTATTCAAATTTTATTGTTAATAAATATTTTTCAAAAATCTATATGTTATACGTAGTTTATACATGAAAAAATCAACTTTATACAAGTTGATATATATTTTAAAATTCAAAAATCAAATTCTATCTATTAGCCTAAAAACCTTTTCAAACTGTTCTCATTTGATGTTTGGCCAAAATTTTATTAAAGAAATATATCCGTATATAATATAAGTAATGGAGTTTTAATTTCACATGCTTTGTAAAGAATTCAACCTTTAAAAAATACTCATTCTTCTTTTAGAAATCCCTTTGTTAATTGATTGCTCTCATGTATTTGAAAAAATTTTGTATATTGCAGGCTTAAGTGATAAGGGAAATTTCTCTATGAATAAGAGAAAATCGACTCACTCATTGCAAAATATCTGGAATTGTTAGACCTACAAAACTATGAAACTTGGTAAGCATGTTTTTTTTTGTTTATTAGCGGTCCGCTAAGAACGGGTTTTGCGGATATCCACTCCCAAAGGGATTGCGAGAGGTAAACATTTTTGACTCTGAACTATTAGACCTACATACTTGAAAATTGTCTGACATATTTCTTTTGTTGAGTAGAGATCCACTAAAAACGTGTTTATGAAAATCGACCCCCAAAGAGATTAAAGGGACGCACAGAGAGAAAAATTCCGTTTTAAACTGTTAAACCTAAAGACTTGAAATGTGGTAAGCATGCCTCTTTTATTGAGTAGAGACCACCAAAGAACATGTTTTATGGAAATGGACTCTCAAGACGGGCTGTGGGAGTTTACGGATGCGTTATAGATTTTTGATAAAATCCATTTTTGAAGTATTAGACTTAACGAAAATCTGTAGACATGCTTTCTTTGTTTGGTAGAGATGCGATAACGGGTTTTAAGGAAATCTACTACCCAAGAGGAGTTGCGCGGGGATAAGGTGGCGTTATGGATAAACTTAAAAAAAAGTTATATACAGTTATAAATATCATGCAATACCTGGTGAAGCGAGTGGATTACGTCTAATAATAAATAATGGGAGGAAACATATTTACTCATTATGTAAATAACAGGTAAATCGCATTTTCTGAGGCCTGTATAGAAATTAATTCTTAAGAATCTGATCGCCTGAAAAGGAAATAACTAATAAAGTGAAAGACAAACCTTAGAAGTATCACATTAAAGAAAAAAAAGAAGTACTTTATAGGCCATAAAACTAGATAATTTCTGTCGCTTCGGCGAAACGATGAATAGGTGACGCCTTCTCAGGGCTCACCAAGTTCTCACGAATATACATCCTTTTTCAATTAGTACTATTAACCCACACTCTATATATATTTATTTGTTTGTTTATTTATTTATCTTGGTGGAATTTTCAGTCGTTAATAAGGTACATTTTAAAGCGCTCAATTGAGCTGAAATTTTATATACATGATCATTTTGAATGACAATGCAATAATTTAATTATAATTAATAAAACTAATTGATTAGAACAACTAACCATTTAAGAATTACAAATACAGCCACGTTAGCATCATTTTTGGCGACATTTTAGCGGCAGTAGTCAAAACGAAAAGGTTTTTCTCACGTTTTAAAGCATTCATTTGAACTGAAATTTTATAGACACGATTGTTTTGGACCAACCAATACGATGCTTTAATGATAATTAATAAAATTATGAGAGTACTATATATGTTTTGGTTCTGTCATATGTATATACATATTTATATTAATTGTAACTATTTAATAAAAGTAGCTAAAATAAAATTTTACGCTGTTGACCTAGAAGTAAAGAGATTGACTTAAAAACATTTTCTTATATTACTTGTTTTTCTTGTATTAACTTCAGTTGTTATCTAACTTGCTTAAGAGTTATTGAAGAGTGAGCAGCGAAAAGCACACTAACCTTTAAATATTACTATTAACTCAGTATGTCCGATATTTTATTGGGAGAAAAATTTTATTAAGAATTAACTATGAATGATGAGAGTTTGATTAAAAAAGGTTTGAGATCAAATATTCCATTTAAGAAAAGTGAAAAAATATATAAAATATTTTTTTACTCTTTCCACAAAAAAAATAATAATATAGGGTAGTAAAAAAGAAGAATCTTTTTCCACCACAATATTGAAGAACTTTTGTATTTTGAGAAAATAGAAAGCATCTATTTATTGTTTTTTACAGAGATTTGAGAAATATGTTGACAGAAATGAAATACTTTTTCAGAGATGCAGAAGAAGCACTTTCTGTAGCATGAGGTATATATTTTATTTTTACTTGAGAGTTTCCGATTCTCTTGTAAACGCAAAGATTTAGGAAAGAGAATTCTTCATAGCACTAAGTTGCACGAAACAATTCACGTTTTTACATTTCCTCAAAATTGTTCAATTATCAATTTGGTAGGCCTTTAGATTTAGTGTAGTTATGAATTTTGAAAAATAATTTTATGTTCAAAAATGATCGTTTCAGTCGTGCAGGATTCAAACTAAAAATATTTCTGAAAGATGAATTCCGCGACTAAAAATTGGGCAATTAAAAAATAGCTTATACTTTAAAACGCGTGCTTGTAGCTAAAATTTTTAAAAATTGGAATAATGTATAGTTTTAAAAATTTTGGGAGCCATGTTGACTTATTTACAGAAAACACTTATAGGTTTGAGGAAATAATTCTTTATATACCCTTTTTTCTATTACTAATAATGCTATAACGAATTTTACACTAAGGTTGAATAATCTAAATTTTATTTAATTATAAAGTTCAGGATACACTTTATAATTCCTTATAACTTAATAAATTATTAATTTTTGTATTCTTGGTATTTTAAGTCTCATGTGACAGGCAAATCTGAATGAAATATTCTGTAAAACTGCCTACAATAGCGTCATAAATTTAAAACATTCTCTTGCATTAAATGGGTTCTTAATGCAGATTCCTTTTCTTTTTTCAACAAATTTACCTTAGTTATTCTCGTCTAGTAATGAGATAGTTAGACAGATTATTAACTTACACTTTAACAAAGAAAAGATTTTTATTTAAGTAGAACTTAACACAAGTCCTTTTATTTCTAAATTAGAAAGTTTTCAATGGTACATCCACACGTAAAGTTTAAAGCCAAGTTGGATATATACGTAAATGAAAACATTTAATTACTCCTTATTAATCTATTTGGTAACAGTATGAGTTGTGGTAAGCATTATTTACTTGAAACTTGCACACTCTGATTTAAGGTATCCATTACGTTCGGAACCATGATTAAAAAACGCATAAATGTAATCTTCATGATATTTAGTGTCACTTGGGTACACATAATGCATGTATAAAATTATTTTAAGGACACATTATGACAATAGCAAAAAATTATTTAAATACAATATTGTGGCAAAATTAACTTAGAATAACCTTTTCCAAATGTTCTCCTTTTTTAAAAATAACTTTATTATATTAATATTTTTACTGTATATAGCTCAGACAGCACGTACAGGGTTCAACTATGGTTTTGAAAAATTTCATATTATTTTCAAGTTACAACCATTTGAAATAATAATTAACATCGGCGTATTTTCTTAAAATTTCTCCCCTCTGTTGTCGTAAAACATGTGGATAAACCGACTTCCGAGTTATGCATTTTCAAAAATTACCAGTTGAAGGCCTCTGTACAGAGATTTGAGGCTGAATACAGAGGCAAAGAATATTAGCCTAATAAACTTTGACCCACACAAAATCGTGTCAGGACTGACCTTTAATGTATCGCAAAACTGATTTTATACGTAGCATTCTGGCCCTCTGAAATAGATCCTCAATATTATCATTTACACTTTACTGGAAATCGGTTCCCGAGTGTGATCAGCTCACAAGATTCAGATTGTGTGTATTTTAATACTCTGTTTAAGTCTAACATGTTCTATATTGCTTGAATGAGATGATTTCACTTGATGAACAGAGTATGTAAGAGTACAATAAAGTAGTCATTGTTATTATTTACCTCATTACAATTTAAAGAGGCATTACATTATGATAACCTGTTTAATGTGAAAGAGAATTAAATTTCTCTTCCACGCCACCAATACCCGGCGGAACATTGACTTGACACATGCTGCTGATTGGTTATTTGAGATGTCTTGTACCAATCACTTCCCGATTGATCCTACAATACCCGCACCTTCCGCGGTGGTAGCGTGCATGAGATATGACGCGTATATCGTATTGTACCATGTTGTTGATGTTGCTTCTAATGCCACCCACTCGACGGTGTCAGATCAATGCCCACCAAATTCATCTTAGCAAGAAGTTAGTTTTATCTCTGCTTTAGTCTTAGCTTTGAGCACCATGCAGGTGACAGCACTTTTAGGCTCCGTTTCACCTTGGGCGCGGGAAGGCATCTAAGGCAGGGATAGTGAGCCGACGCGTACCGTTGGCACGCTGCCTCTTTTGGAGCACGCCACCGATCAAAACGATAAACCACGATTGATTTTCAATTAAAAGTACACTGATGAGATTTTCTCAGTTCAGAGGTATCAGAAAAGCTCCAGGATTTATTCTATATCTGATGTGACATCATTTGATGCCCCAACTCGATTGGTTAAAGTGAAGAATTTAAAATGCAACTTATTGGCGCTTCTAGCCTGATTCAATATGGATTCAAGGGTATTGAAAACAAGAAGGTTAAATTGATTGAAACAGTGACACAAGCAATTTAAGTAAAAATGGAGATTTTGGAAACATTAAATTCGATTCCAGATACGTTTAACTGTTTGAAGAAGCGGGCTCATGCTATTTTAACCTTATTTTCATCGATATATGCCTACGAGTCATTATTTTCAGGGATGAATAACATTAAAGACTCGCTTAAAAACCATTTGGCAGATGATTCCAATTCAGCAGGCATTCTTCTAAAAGTAACACATCTTAACCAATCCTAATATATTTTATTTGTCATCTATTCTGCAACAGCAGAAATCGCATTAATGTTACTTTACATAATTTGAATTGCACGTTTAACTAAAACATTATCTACTAAAAAAATACAAAATGTATATTTCCGTAGTAAATAAAGAGTATATTAATTTTTATTATTTTCCCAATAATCACAAGTCAAAACTATTTGACCGCAAGTCTATACCTCATTAAACATTTCTTAAGAAAAAATGGCACGTTGATCCGTAAAGGTTCGCCACCTAGGAAGTGGTCAGGGGCTTCCCACCTCTCATCCTCTTCCACTAACCTCACGTGAGGACTTGCGGCTCGATGAATATTTAGAGTACCCTCCCCCTGCTGCACAGGCACTCTACATTTAGAATTATCCATACCTTCTCTGGGATTAAAATCCCAGATCCTGCAGCACAGCAGCCAGCGTCACTAATGGTATGAGGCACAGAAATAAAACAAAAGTATCTAAAAGGTATGTGGTGCCGTTGCTTAAGTTCGAATAACAGCCAGAGATGGAGATAGTACATATGTGTTTATATTACAGAAAATAAATATTTACATTAAATTTTACACTTAAAAGTAGTAATGCGGGTAAATGAAAGTACACTGAAAAGTGCTGCGGATTCTGCGGACGAACCTTTACTTCTGTCGTTGCGCTTCACTACACAGGAATGTCTCTCGTGGGGGGTTGAAAGTTTTCAGTGGGGTAGGAAGAGGCGGAAAGAGTATATGGCGCTTGATCACAGTTAAGTGTGAGGAGTGTAGGAAACAGTATGGAAAAAGACTTTTATTTCTAAAAAAACATTAAAACTATTTTAAATGTATTATTTCCCCAATCGAAGGAAAAGAGCTTGCAACAAAACAAACAAGTGCTGTATCCTTTCATTGGCTGAAAATCCCTTCCAGCCCTGTAAATTGAACAAGCTAGAACAACTCCACTCCAAACATGATTGTCATTACCAAATAGTATTAAAATTGTCAATGAGATTATAACATAGAAGATTGTAGAGGATATTAGACTTTCTGTACAATAATGCAGTATTAATTAGTTTCTTGAATAATATTTGGAGTTCTGAAGATATCGATGGGGGTTTTTGAGCTTTTGAGTTTGCATCTCATTTCAGATAAGTATTCATTTATTCTTGCCTCTTAGCTTATCTAGTTCGTAAATCACGTACTCATTTCTAACCTTAAAATTAATAAAGGTAAATTAGTGCTAATACCTGTTTGTAATCATTTCGTGTTCGATTCAGTGGCTTCCCCATCTGTTTTGCTTTTGGGTCCTCCTTAGTATCAATTTTCGTGATCTCTGCCTCAACCAGCATGAATGAGGATTTGCCACGACAATCCATATTCATATTGCTACTTCCTTTTATCTCTGCAGAGTAGGGTTATTATTTTTAGAAATTTCTACCATTAAATTATCATCTAAATTGTATTTACATTACGCGTGGTACGCTGCCGAAGAAGATCAATAAAACGAAATAAACTTAGAAAATCTTTTAATATGGTTATTTTTCTAAAGAAAAATAACTTTTTTTTCCTTCGTGGCTAGCATTAAAAAAGCAAAATACCAACTAAAGTCTTAAAAAAGTACTACTAACCACTTTCAAAGCTGCCTAAAAGTACAGCATACGAAGATCTTTAAAAATCCTAGATACGTTGATCTTTCAGTTGAAGCAGCTTTTCGAACTTCGTCACAAATTAACGGATAATCACCCTGTATAGATGACCTGCTTGAAAGCCAATAACCCTCCTGCCTAAAAACCGTAATCGTCTCTATTGACGGGAAGGAAAGAGGATTTTGATGCAAAACTTTCTAGAAACGAGAGCGTTTTACGTATTTTAGAGAGCACTTGACTTTAAAGAGGCTTTTTTGAAAGTCTGTTCTATTTGAAAAATCATGCGCATGTGCATTAAATCAACTTTTGATTTTTAGTATATATACTTCAATTTACAGAGTTAGTTTTTAAGTTCACTATTTATATAGAAAATGTCATTTTATGTAAATTTTTTTAAATTATTTTAAAACGAACATTTTTTTTCTGGATGTTTATTTGGCTTGATATAATAAAAAAGTTTTATTGAAATATAACCATAAATATCCGTTCGTTTTTCAAATAATTTACTACTCGTATTTAACTGTAGTTTTGACCATTATAAACTGACCATTGACCATGCTTCTCAAACTTTCAATATTTGCGATCCAATATTCAATCATAATTATTTTCATCGCGCCCTCTTTCCTTACAATAACAATATATTGAATTCAATAATACTATACTTTGACGCTAAACCTGCAATACAACTTTAACCTAATTAGTGCCACCGACATATATAAACACCTCACTCACCCAAAGCGATAATTGCCCCAGACATTTTCATTTCAATCTACGACCTTTTCTATGCATTGCAATCCCATAGAGTATTTCGAAGGTTTTTGGATTGCAATAAAGAACATTGACAGTATTCGTGAAGTATTTACTTTTTTTTTCTAGGAGGAGGGTACGCTTATTTATTCCTTTTCTTCCCCTCCCCACGTAAGAGCAATTGGCATTGTAGCGAGCAAATAGGTAACTTTCTATCGGCATTTAAAGGATTAATTACAAATTATCAAAATAATTATTGGTACGTACATGATTTTTGTATATGATGACAAGCTAAAGTCACTGATAATTATTAAACGTATTTTTATAGAATTGTTAAATTATAAAATACACTGTGCAATACTGATACATTTATAAGTTTTTTTATATTAGTGCAAATGTGTGTATTTTATTATGTCAGAATGTATTTTGTTTGTTTACTTTCAGTAAATTAATAATTTTTTAAAAATAATCTTTTTTTTACGACTTTTCAATATGCTCGCGCCCCATTACGGACTTACTTATCACCTAGGGGCGCACTTGAGACGTGATGCGTTATAGAAACAATCAACGTTTATGATCGTGCTACAAATTCATCATAATCCTTATGAGAGAGAATTTTAAGCGTATTTTTTTTTCCTACTCGAAGGGGAAATTCAACCAGTTGAAAAAGTTTTATTCAATCGATTGCTATATGTAACGTTATCGTCTGACGTTATATTTGTTGTTCTAGGAGTTGTTCTATATGTTATATAGTTTGTGGTTTGTTAGTAAAATGACGGAAGAAAATTTTGTCATCTCTGTTTGGAATTGAACAAAGAACCTCGTAACAATTGCTGTATCTGAATGCTTATTTCGTCAGCATCAATATTTTTAGCTGCAAAAATAATACGATTACTGAGCCAATCATTATCTAGATAATTATTCAGTACATACGGGAATACACTCTCAATCAATTAATTTTTTAACAATAGTTCACACAGAAATTGTTTGACAATTTGATACGTTGTGCATTGGGACACAGTTTCTACTACATTGTTTCCAATATTCAGCAGTTAGTTCGAAAATATTTGTGCCGATTTGTCATCTTATAATTGTACCCTCTTGTTTGTGGTCAATCGAAGTGTTTAAACGTTTCACCATTAAACCGATATTTAAAAACATGCGTTAGTCCGGTTGGAACAAGTAGAGACTTTGCCGACTAACTGCCGTAGAAACTGTCGAACGATTGACAAAATCAGAAATCATCAGAAAGTAGTAGGACAGCACCACCAAATATTCCCTGGTTGCTGTTTAAATCTTGCAAAGTTCTATGTAACGCTCCGAGTTAATATTTGTGAGCCATGGTACACTCCTCCTAGATTATGATTGAACTCCTTTGCAAACCGTAGCCATTCCACTTTTTTATTGTTACACATTGTCTCTGGGTTTTTTTTAAATATCTAGTGACATGCCATTGACGTAAACAAAAACAAAAAAAAGCTTTTTGCATATTTCAGCTGAACAAAAAAAAACACGTTTGTTAAATTTTAAGTCTGTAAATCTAATATCTGATAAAGAGGATTTTTTTTTATTTATAACTCCCCGTAACTCTCTTGTAGGTCGATTTTTGAAAACACCTTCCTAAGCTGATCTCTGCTCAGCAAAAGTAACACATTCTTACAAATTTTAAGTAGTGAACGCGCGCGCTTAAAATAGTGCAAATAATTTATATCTGAAAGTGTAATACGTTAATATTACTTTCTGTTGTATTTATTTTATGTTAAATTGTAATATTCGCAAGCAATGCCGTTCCTTAAATTATAATAGCGATTCAATGGAAGCATAGCGAAATGTTGGCTATAGAGTCAAGTTGGCAACACTCTAGCTACTTTTATAGCTCGAGCTTTATTAGAGCTTTGGGAAAGGTTAGAGACTTACGCTTTCGTGGTATAATTCTTAGTAGGTACTTTTTCTACACTGCAAAAAAAAATACAGTGCAATGCATAAAAAATGCAATACCTGCCTATTCAATTAAATTTTTTAGTGGCTATTAACTATAACAAACAAATTATGCAAATATATGTAGTGAAAGACAAGGTTATCAACTTCCATACCGAAGCGATAAAGTATTGATTTTTGATATAAGGATCAACTTGTTACTACCAAATATGCATGATAAAATCATAAAACGTGCATAGAAATAAATTATCATTTTACTGTTATGGTTCCACTTATTTTTTGGCTATAATGGCTTACACATGAAACAAAATCAATAGTAGCTATTCACAAATAAAGATAAACTTAACACAACCTCTCCCTTCGAAATCTAGTTTTATTCTGAAACAAAAAAAATAGCGATTACACTGATCAAAGCAATAAATTAGGAGCCAATTAACACAACTAGACAAAGCTCATAAAGGGAAAATTTGCTTCACACATAAAAGATAAATATATGCTGTCATGTTTTTTTTTTTTTTTGTACACTTAAAATAGCTTGGCAGAATTTTTTTTCTACCCTTGACAATTATCTCTTTTATATTTTAGGCACGTCACTTAATATCTTTATAAATTATAGCCTATGTGTTATACTGATGTATATTGTACGGTTTCATTAAAATCCATTCAGTTGTTTTTGCGTGAAAGAGTAACAAACATACATACACATATACAGACTTTCGCATTTATTATTTTAGTAAGGATTATACACACGTATCTTAAAACTGATAATTAAGATTCAAAACAATATTGTGTCTTCTATAAAAAGAGTATATGTATAAACTGCTCCATCAAAATTTATCAGATTGAATCGCTAAGGAGACGTACTTAATGCTAATTATTTGTCAGAACAATATTTTGTCTTCCATCTTGCCACAGGCAATCAATAACTCCACCTTTTAAAAACTTTTATTTTTTATTTGTGAAACTTCTGTAGATCACTCAGATTACTTTTCAAATCATTATTATGTAACCACCTCTAGTCATCAGGTGAACACAGTTGAATTATTGATTCAGAATGTTTTGTGATAATATCCTTTCAAAGATTCCCACAAATTATCTCAAATAAAAACACCATGTGAACTTGTAAAATCTAATTAAATTCTCGAAATGCAAAAAATGATAGGAATGATTTTCTTGGTAAATGGTAAAAATGTAATATTTTCATTAAAAACTCCAAGAAAGCTTTAAGTGCCGCACATTTTATAAAGAGCTGGCTTTCTACTATTAGAAAATTATTTATATTATCGAATAATTCGAATAATTTAGAATATATTGCGTTAATTATTTTGCTTAACTTGAACTGAAAATGAAATGACACCGTGATTTTGATTATGAACTAAAGTTGGTTAATAATGATTTAAAAGTTGATTTTAATTTCAGTATTTTATTACTGTGTATATAAATAAATGTAAATGATATTGTAATAATGATTGTCACATGATTTTTACTAAAGTTTATTTTATCAGTGAACTTAATTTATTTGCATTTATTTTTGTTGTAGCTATACTTGAACAGAAAGGCATTTAAATGTCTGGCAAACGTTTTGTCTGCATTGATTTTACATTCAAGAAATATCACGGCAATAGCTTTTTCTGTTCATTCCTATACATGTTCGAATCTCGGGGAGGGCGAGGAGCAGGATGAAAATTCAGTCTTGAGATTTTAGAACTTGTTATCGTGATTGTTGCTCTATATACCATGCTATTTTTAATGATTCAACTTCTACTACTAACTATATGTTTCAGTATGTTGTATTTTGTTTATGTTATTCATATATCTATTATTCAGCAAAAATGTGTGTGTGGCATTTGCGGTTCGAGAGCCTCTTTAGCCTTACCTCACTGCTTTTTAAAATGCCTTAGATCAAAATTATATATAATTCAAAATATTAGTTTTAATTTAATCAGTATATAAGTTCTGATCACTATAGTATATTAGAATCCAAATTTTCATCATACCTTTTCACTCATTCTCAAAAATGTATAAATGCTTTGTTCACAAAATATATTATACATACAGAAATATATATATTCTACCTAAAAAACTAGTAATTTGTAAAATATCCTTGGGAGGCTTTCTATTTTGTTTATCTAAAAGTAACATAACTACTATGCACTAGTAGATTTTAAAAAACCCAAAATACGCTTTGTATGTGTAGATGTTTTTGTGTATTGAAACACACGACTCGTATGTTATTTTTCCCTTCAGCAGCACTCTCTTTGAGGAAAATTGAGAGTTCTCATCACAGAATCCCCTCCTGTGTCTGTGTGCTGATACTGTTATTTTTGCGTGTCAGATCCTTGGCTTAAAGTCCATGTATGCTTAATTTATGTGTAAGCTATTATAATAATAAATGAAAAAATTGTTTCAATGTTTATTCTTTATATATAACGTTTTTAAATTACTTATGCATGTATGAGACTTAGTTCTAAAAAAGAGACGCTATTAATTTTGCTTATATTGAAAGTAATTTTAGCTGTACTCAATTGTATGAAATTGGATTCAATATATCTTTCGGTAGTAGTATTAAATTTAGCGTTAAATTTCAAAATATATATATATATACTTCCTTGGAATGTATCGCTCTAAAAGAACACTAAGTGAAGAAGAGAAGCCTTTCACGGAGTATTTTTGAAAACCAAAAAATATGTGTATTATTGAAAAAGGGATATATGTACATTTTTTTTAGCCTAGATTCAAAAAGTTTTTTGTCTTCGAAAGGAAAGCGTTTGTTTATTTCTCCGACGTTTGAGGAGGAAATATTTTTCTCTGAAGGTACACCGAATAACTGTTTCCGTCTTGTAAACATATTATTATTTAACTTTTGGGAAGTGTCTTTCTCCAAATGTAGAAAATACTTCACAAAACTTTACTTCTAAGGAAATTTTTCATATAAAGTACAGAAGAGATGAAGAAAAGAAGGATTGAATCGTTTCTAGATTTTGTATTTCATGTATGAAATATGGTTTCAAAAAAGACCACATCTATCTTGGTTACAGAAGTTTTCTGATTGCATGCATCATTTTCTGCATTTCACTTATCGCAGAGTTTACCTTTCTGCATTTTTAAGTAATTTTCTGGTTTTAAAATCCTATAAAGAAGTAGTTGAAATGTCTTCCAGAAACATGAAAAATTGTGATTTATTACAAAACTTTCAGTTAAAAAATTCATGAAATATGAAATTCAACTGAATAATTATCTTGTTGTATATACCACCACTACACCAAATATATATATATATTCGCAATATACAGGTTTGATATATATATATATATATATATATATATATATATATATATACAGTCGAACCTTTATATTGCAAATTTTTCTCTAGAGAACTTTTTTTCCTGGGATTAAAGAACTTCCACGATTTTCTTTGGAAAATATCTTCCCAATAGCGAAGTGCATTTTCTATATAATGAACTTTTTCTCTTGTGATTCCATTTATTTTTCTCTCTATTTTTCAAGTATTTCTGGACATTTCAAGTTATTCTCTCTTTTAACACAATTTATAACTAGCATAAAACTTGAACTGGTTTGTGTGGAGTTGCTAACTCATCAGAAGGCAATAGAATTCTTGACGCTTTCGTGTCAAGAAGAACGACTTTTGTCCCACAGTATACGTTCACTGTAAACATTTCAATATCCCCTTTCACCCTCAGTGGAGTCTCGTGCCCATGCTAGTCTCCGTTCATTTGTGTTGATCAGTCTTACTAGTATTGCTTTGTTTCTTGTATGTGGCATCAAAAAGTCTAAACGCATGAGATTATAGCTTTTAGCATCAAAGAAAAAAGGCCCCAATTCATCAGGTAGTGGATAAAGAACCTTGGTAGAAACTTTCTCTCTTTTTTTGGTAAGATATATAAAATAAATATATATTAATTTACAAAAAGATGTGAATAATTACTCGTTTTTAAGACATAGAGTTTAAAAATTTAAAATTTGTTTTATGTAGTTTATAAAGAAAATTGAAAGATGAACCTCCATATAACGAAATTTTCCTTATAACGAACTTTTTTTCAGGATTTAGCGTCTTCGTTACATAGAGGTCCGATTGTATATATATATATATATAAAGAAAGATGAATAATCAACAATCAAAACTCTCTGAAAAACTGAAGTACCCAGGTAACAGATATATAAGATTTTACAGAAATTAAAAATATAATATATGGAAGATATATATATTACTAGCTTCTGCTAGTAACAGACTTATGTTCAAAAAGTACTACAGCGCAGATTTGAAGCCGCATTGGTTTCATTTATTTAAGTAGTGGCTGAGGAATTTTGGGTGCATAGGACTCTGACCGAATCATGGCATTTCCTACACAATGCTAATAATCCGAAACAAGCTCAGATCCAATAGTTCGGGAACTCGCCACCAGTGATTGCTTGGCTTTAAACACGATTATAAATAGGTGATTAACATTAAAATGACGTTGTCATTAACACGTGGAAACTGCGTTATTGATTGCGTAATTTAATTTAATAAGGAGCTATTGTAAAGGCTGCGATAAGATGCTCACAAGAGGGTTTAAAGTAATACTTGTGAATCATTCAGAACTTCCAAGTGCGTTACTTAGTAACTAATGTATTGCATGGTTTGTTAATTAATGGTTGTGTTCCGTTTAGAAGGACATTTCAGGTGCATAATTTAATTATATTGAATGGTTATACAAATGATTTGTGTTAATGGATTTAAATCGAGAGAGTATTTTCTAAACTACAGTTTTTAAGGTGATGATGTTTAAATTTTAAGTTTGTACCAATTAGAGTTTATGAATATTTCTCAAAATAGGGTTGAAAATATTTGTTTTATTTTTTCAAACCCTTCGTTTTATATAAATTTTATTTTCACAATTTTGTATTTTTTTTCACTATGTTAAGTAGCTGTAAAATTAATTGAATGAGTTATGCCATTTTATAATTCTTTAATTTTTAGTAAGAATGTGATTTTACTAGCCTTTACAGGTCGGACGGTCGGTATTTCAACCAAAAAGAATAGTTTCTTAAATGATGGGCTTGTTTCGAACATCAACTAATTCCACTCTTAACTAGTTTCTGAACACCTTGGGGTCTGTCACAACTCAAAAAAGTTAAGAATTTGACTGTATTTTCCTGTTTTTAGATGATAGGGCATTAAGGTATCCGACTACGTTTGGTACCGTGATTTTAAAAAAGCGCATAAATAGATAATTTTCATGATATTTAGTGTCACTTAGATTAGACATGTATAAAATTGATTTAAGGACATTTTGACAAAAACAAATTATTTAAATAAAATTTAGGCAAAAATTAACTTAGAATAACCTTTTTCAAAATGTTCCCTTGAAAATGCTTCAAAAGTAATTTTTTTGCCTGTAATGCTCAGACCTCTGTACAGAGGCTCAACTATGATTGTTGAAAAATTCACATTTTTTGGGTTTACAACCCTTTGGGAAATAATTATGGCTTTTTTTTCTTAACATTTCCCTCTCTGTTGTCATAAAACATGGATAAACCCACTTCTAATTATATATTTGAAAATTCTAGTTGAGCCTCTGTACAGAGGTCTGGCTTAAAGGGAAAATTTTTAAAAAAATTTTTTGGAAAATTTTTTAAAAGGGTCATTCTACGTTCATTTTTTTAAAAAAACAAAAATTTTTTATTTAATACTATTCTTAAAATTTTATATACTTTTTCTAATCAAAATGACATAAATATCAAAAATATTTTTTTAACCTTTTTAAAAATCAGGTTAAGGCGGAAAAATGATCATTTCTTTTTTAAACTCTTTTAAGCGTAAGCTTTCCCACTGATCAGAGGGTGAACACGCGCGTTATCTTTTAACCATTGTCCAATGATATACAGTAGTGTCAATCATTGACACAAAAACGGGGGTTGCCAGCGTAGCTGAAAACCTCATCATGAAGAATTATTCCTTAAAAATTGATCCACTCCTAAAAATTATAGCATTTCTATTATTTGGAAAAACTTTGTAAGTATGACTTGATTTTTTAAAAAGAAATACAGGAAAATGTGTGTGCACATGATTTCAATAAAAACAAATTTTTATAAACAAACCGGCATCCCTCTTTTTTTGAATTTTACAGGGTTTTAAAAATTTGACTTTAAATTCAGAGAGGGGAATAGGCTACGGGGGCGATAAACCAAAAATGGGGTCACAAACCACGTTTGTTGGGTAATTCACAAACAGGTTTTGACAAAGCCATCATTCGATAGCTATGACGGGGGGTTCCCGTGTTAGATTTGGGGTTATCGGAAGGATGGGCATTCTATAATTCTTAATACAACTTTTTTAAAATTTAACAAATTTCTTATATAATGTACAAACTTATATTAAGTGAGAAAAAAAAAGTATCCGATTATTTAAGTCAGATCCACAACTAATCATTATCAAAATATAATTAATTATCCCCAATCTCCTTTTTTTATTATACTAACCGGGAAAATAATCTTCCCACCTTGGTTGAAGACTCGACGATTCTGATATTGGGTGGGGAAAAAATTGGGGTTTCAATTGCTCCTCCTTTTAAATATTTTATCGAGGGTGGGCGTTTCCCCTTTTTAGTGGCCGTCTAAACTCAATTCCACTTGATCCACATTAAACTTTTCTAAGATTGCCATTCTTTTTTCACAAACTTTTTATCCATTTAAAGGATATCTTTTTGCATTGTTTATTTGTTTTTCCCTTGGAATTGGGTTGGGTTTTGCCATTAATCGTGGCCTCAAAAAAAACGTAGGGTTTTGTTTTTGAAGAAGAACCGGAGGGAAAGTCACAAGTTATGGAAGGGGGGTGATGTCAGGGGAAATGAAAGGGAAAAAAAGAGGAAAAATTTTATTAGACGTAAAACAACATAATACGAACAATGTATCAGCATCAGAAATCAAAGACAAAAATAGTCACTGGAACTGTTTGAAATTGCGGCTACGTTGGTCATAGAACAAGAACCCGGAAAATTTAAAGAATTGTGGGGCCTTTCAACCCCCGGGATATGTAGAATGTAGCTGGTAACCCACCTCTTAAAACTTGCTCAATCGTGCGTGAGCTACCCTTCGGAGTGCGTGGGGTTTCCACGAAATCCGTGAGGACGTGCAGTAAGAAAACACAGTATTTTGGGCCAATGAGGCGTTTGAATAATAGTACATGGATAACCCCGCATTTGTTTGGTTACTCTCCACGTCTGGAGTATCATCTTACCAAAGGGTATTATTATCGCCATTTTCACCGACTAATCGTGGTTTGCAACCCCATGTTCTATGGTGATTTTTCTTCATGTCGCCTACATCATTTTCTTAAATTTTCGTCGTAAAAAAACCCTATATATATATATATATATATATATATTATTATTGATTGATTGATTAAAAAATAACGTCGCACTGTTCGCCAGGGGCTTTTTGGGCGGCCAGTAAGCCATAGTTGGGTGGACGACACCGAGCTGGCACCCCCCCCTCTAACTACCACACCCACCAACGGGAGGATGTTTCAGCCCCCGACAGATTTAACGTGCACCGCCTTCCCTACACGGCGGGAGTGGGACTGGGCTCGAAACCCGGCAAGCAACCACCCATATATACGACTTCGACTACCGCGGCCTTTTTATATATATGGTATAGAAATAATGGAGGCATTTCAAACCCAATATGAATCTTTATCCAATATCCCTTAATCTGATTCGGACAGACAATACCCCGGCGCCCCAAAAATCAAGTGATTCGCAAAAACAATTATGAAGTGTGATATGTACAGTGTTGTGAGGCACCGACCCGTAGGTTGTTCTTCATTATCTACGCGACCTTTTTCTGTAGGGAAGGACGAAGAATCACGCAAATCGTTTATCTTAATATCTGTTTATTAAGATTTTAACTTGATCACAATACACAACAATAATAATAATCGTGAATCGGAATGAAACCCCCTCGTATTACCAAATAATCACTTTTTGCCAAATTATATCAAATTTTTGATTAATTCTAATCCCACTAATACACAAACTTTCCCTTTAAATAGTTTAATCAAAGTCCTTAACCGCATTACCCAGGAAAACGCTACTTTTAACCCTAACTGACGTTTTTATCCCCCAATCCTTGTGGTTTCGTACCCACCAAAGCGGATATTGGGGGTGGGTTAATTCTCCGACTTGGTATTCTTCGAAGCGCTATCTTAATCACTACTACACCACACAGCCACCTCGCGTACACTAAACTTCAATTATACATATGATTCCTAATTTGCATAATCACGTTCTTCTTCTCGAGTTGGTTGGAAAGAATTGCCATTCTTGCCCCCAAAGAACCCCAAGAGGACGTTAAAAAAAACCCCGGGAAAACCCTCACCGGTGAATGAAAAGAGACAAGAAGAAGTAAGAAATATATTCATTAGATGTTAAGCATGTTCCCAATACAAATAATGCATCACAACTCTAAGTTAGAAATGCAACGATTGATTGGAGTGATTGTAGCAAGAATAATTAGTAGCACAGCCGGCACTGACGGATGAAGGATTGTCGCACGCCTTTAAACAAATCCGGTGTGTTGGCGATGTCAGCTGAAGCGACGACGATCCGCGCTGTGAGATCCTTCACTGTAGCCACCTACGTCTCATGCATAGGTGATTTCTTGTGACCCCTGAAGAAATTTATGCGGAGAGTGGATTCCAAGTACAAGTCCTATCCTCCTACAGGGATATGTAGCATGCTTACACACCGCAGTTCCCCGCAGCAATTCTGAGAGGACATGCTGTAGGAAATCAAGGGATTGGCCATTGAGTTGTTCAGGCGGTTAAAGTATATCCCCCTTCGTTTTTACTCCCCCGTCTTTATTCATCGTTATCCGACGCGGGTATACTATCTCGATTTTCAACGATTAAAAGCGATATATATATATATATATATATATATATATAAATATATACAAATTTAAAATTTTAAAATTTTTTCCCGAATATAGTTCCCTATATTTTAATAAATAAAATTCATATATAACCCAGTGTCACGAAAAAAATTAAAGGTAGTTTTTAAACTCTCTTTTATATTTTTTTTTTTATATTCCCATCTTACTTTTGTTAAGTGCTACAATGCAGCCATTTTCCCATTCTTTGAATTTGCATTTGGGT
>BMAV01003761.1:107950-156667 GCA_019973955.1 Trichonephila inaurata madagascariensis | reverse complement strand
CCCCCTTGTTGTTCGTCAATTTTTAGCAAAAGCTAATGTATTATTGTTTAATCATCCACCGTATTTACCTGATTTAGCGATTTAGCACACTGTGACTCTATTAATTGTTCTCAAAACTTAAAACGAAATTTTAAAAAATTTGTTTTGAGGATATTTTGACTTTACAAGTGGCTTCGACGCATGCTTTGCAGGCCATTCCACAAAGAGATTTACAACAGGTATTCGTCTTCTTAATAAATTGCTATAACAAGTGCATTGAAGCCGAAGGATCCTATTTTGAATATAAAATCAAAACAGAATTGAATTTCTTGTTCCTATTGCTTTTTACGAACACATAACTTATTTCCCGCACTGTGTATTTCTTGAGAATATTTTTCTTTCTTGTTTTGAATTACTAATAGGTTGTTTATTTTTGTTGAAGAGTAAGCAACAGAGGAGGACTTTGGAGGATGAAACTTATTATCCTTTATTCTTGCTGAGTGATTGAGTGAACATTAGCGTCGCCTTATTCAGCTACGCGAGGGCTTTTGGCGACGGATGTCGTAATTTTGAAACATGGTCATGTGAAAAGGACTACACTTCAGCTGGCCCACCCTCTACTAACTTTCCCACCATTTCAAGTTGAAGAACGTTTGAGCTTCAACCCTTGTACATGAGGGTCTTTAGTGGCACTAGGCTCGAACTTATGACACGGTGGTGATGAGTCTGTTACCATAACCACGCTGAAATAACGAGAATAACAGCTCCTAACACATTTAATACAAAACAAACAAACATTTATTCTGCAAAATTTATTTAACCACGCTGCTGTATATAATAGTACATATTTAAAAGGAGAAAGAATACGAAATGTGCTACTCTTTATATCATACCCGATAGCAAAAACATCCACCGATCAATATCATTTGTTGTACGACGCACAGAGCAAATTCCTCTTTATTTATGTAGTACGTATTGCTGATGATAAGGTGAAATGTCCTTGTCTTTTTTTACTGTTGTTTTTTCATTGCATTACAAATGACTGTTTAAAAAAAATATTAATATTTAGAGTTTTTACTTTTTAGGGAGAAGCAAGTTAGTATTTCTTAACATCGCGCTATATTACAACACAAGGGTTTTTTCCAAACCACATTAAAGTTTCTAGAATTGAACTTGAGTTGTCATGCTCCTTTCCCAACTACCAAACCACGACAACGAGGTTCATGAATATATGAAATTTTATCTTATCTCATTTGAACAACCCAATTCTTTCAGCTTCAAAAGTAAACATTTCATTTGAAAAAAGTGTACGTTGATCAAAATGATGTAACTAATGTTCGACTAACTTTCTTCTAAACAAATCGATTTCTGAGAATACAACTTGATAATGATGAGAATAAGACTTAATAATGATAAGAATTATACTTTATAAGGCAAGAATATCATACTTTATAAGGTTTTATAAAAAAAAAAAAAATTGACAAAAAAATTTATAAAATTTATAATTTAGAGTTTCATTTAGTAAATGTGTAGTAAAAACGTTTGTTTTTTTCTCGAAAAGATTTATAAACAGAGGAAAAATTTAGAAATCCTGAGAATATAATTGTCACTTTTAAATATTGAAAATCATTCCAAAAAAAAAAAGAAATGGACAATATCAAACAAATGAAACTGCTAAAGTTTATGCTATTGAGAGAAGATATTTTAATCTAAATGTAAATTTGAATACCCTAATAAAAAGAAAAGAAAGACTTAATTTACTTATGAAAAGTGTAATAAACATATTGTATTTCCTACTTTTCTTCTTTTGTAACCTTTCTATTTTAATTTTAAGACAAAAGCAGAATATAAATACCCTTGGGTATGAAATACCTTTCTCGTTAAATTCGATTTGTATTTTTTCATGCGAGGAATAATGGGTTAAATTACTTATGCATTTTCTCCCATAATTGTTAAAGGGCCGTATTTACCTAGTAGTCAAGTTAACGGACTCAAGGCTGACATGCTATAAGTTCGAGTCTGTGCCGCTGAAAACCCATAATGCATATAGAAACGGTGCACGTTAAACACGGCGATGCTCGAACATCCTTCCGTCTATGCGGTGTGGAAGTTAAGTGAGGAAGTGCCAATGCACCTTCCGTCCTCATCACTTGCCGAAATCTACATATTACGAGTTTCGGTGCCAAATGCCCTCGAGTTGCTGAGTAGTACTACGTAACTTTTCACTCACTTGGTTCATTAAGGCTATAATTTATTCTAAAAGCTCAAATGTTCTACACAAATAAGTAGAAATTTCATTATATTTCTTGATAGTATTTCTCTTTTTTGTATTGACTTACTGATTGATTGTGCATTTGTGTAGAAGAGCAACCTATGGGAGGACTTTGGGTGATGAATCTTGTAAACCTTAACAACGCTGTGTGAGTGAATATTAGCTTAACCTTTTTCTGCTACACGAGGGCTTTTGGCAACGCACGTCGCCATGGTCATATGTAAAGGACGACACTTGAGCTGGTAAACCCTCTCCCAGCTTCTACAACGCACAAACGGGAGGACTGTTGAGCCCCGACAGAGTTTACTTGCATGAATACCTTGCATGAATACCTTGCATGAACACCTTGGGTCTTCAGAGGCACTAGTCTCGAACTCATGTCACGGCGGCCACGAGTCTATGACCCTAACCACGCACCAAGCTGAAGTAACGAGAGGATTACATTTACTCGATATAATTGTTTTTATCAGAAAAATCAAGTCAGGATAAATTTAGTTATTCACACAGTCGAAGACAACACTCTGTAGCTTTTAGTACATCTTTACAATTAGAACTCATTCAAATTGTGTTACTTTTTTTTATCATACTCGGTACCAGAATAAGCCACCGAGAGATCCCAAATCATTCAAACAAATAAAAATTTTCAACTACGATGCACTGAGCCAATTCCTATTTATTTATTGTGTACCTATTACTGATGATAGTAGTGAAATCCCATTGTCTTTTTTAATGTTTTTTATTGCATTACATACGCGGGTTTCAAAAAATATAAATATTTAACTTGTTTCCTTTTCAAGGAACAAGTAAGTGTTTTTTAACCTCGCGCTATATTACAACACAAGGGTATTGTTCAATCCCCAGGGAAGTTTCTAGGACTGAACTTGAGTTGGCATCCTCTTTTCCAAACTACCAAACCACGATAACGAGTTTTTGAAGATATGAAACTTTATCTTATCGCAATCGAACAACCAAATTTTTTTCATCTTCAGAATTAAACATTTCATTTGAAAATGTATACGGTGATCAAAATGATGTAACAAATGTTCGACTAACTTTCTTAGACTTACTGATGAACCATTGTCTTCTTTCAAAGGTTTTTACGTTAAAACATTTTCAAGTGTTTTTCATTATCCAAGTACTCACGCAGGGAATGTCTCACCCAGCATCTTAACTTTTTTTATAGTCCTTTAACTTTCCTCCTTAAGTGTGTTTTAGAAAATGGATAGTTTCTCGCGTAGCTGACGTTAAGGTCGTATCCTCTGACTACCTAAACTCTTAGGCGCGAATTCTAAATATATATATATTTTTAGAGACAGCCTCTTCGGGAATGTTATACCCTGCGCGTGAATCGCCGTTTCAGTTCTGAATGCATGATCCGGCTTCAAATCGTTTTTATGCTGCTTCGCATTATTGTGGTTATGATGAAGGAATATGACATTTAAGTAATCTAATAAATACACTATATTTAATAGATATATTAAAACAGTATTTTCTGATGAAGAAAATTTTTGTGGTAATGATGAGGAAGAATCAAATGATGAAGAGTACAATAGTAAGTGTTATTCTTCTTCTGATTTCGATCCAGATTTATAAGAGGGAGACACTGTTGAAAATAAATGCTTTATATGCAGAGACGCAAAAACAATTGTGAAGAACGTAATTTTAAAGGAGACAACTGTTACACGTGTTATCATGTTTCAGATGAACTTTTGTAATAGATAACCACACTATTGGTGAAACAATACTAGGAAAAAAGGCATTTCAAAAGTTTTGAATTTACGGAATAGAGAAGTTTACTCCTATATGTTTAGTTTTAAAAAGATACAAGAATTGCTTCATAGAAAGGTAAGAAAAATTGGAATTGTCTTCTACTTTCAAACAAAACATACTGGTGATACAAGGGATTCATCTGCAGTAACATCCTCATCGGAATTGGTTAACATCTGAAATAAAATCTTCCTTAACTTAAATGAGGGAGCAATTATCGTCATTGATAAAATGACCAAAACTTATTCAATATCTAGAAAACGTACTTGTTAGCCTGTAACAATTTTTTTTTTGTGTGTTGTTGAACGTTGCGATGATAAGTGCGCAAATTATCTTCTTAAGTACTCAGAAACCACTGCAAAACATCGAATCAGACGCTGATTTGTATTTCGAATTACAGAAGAATGTAGAAACCAGCAAGAAATGCTTCTATGAAATGAAAAAAAAAATTTAAAAAATTAAGTTTACAGTGTACACATTGCACTCACTCGTGACGAAGACTAAAGGAGTCTAAGAACAATGTATTGGATACCCTAATAAAAAAAAGAACAGAAAAACATAATGTCCTTATAAAAAGTGTAATAAAAGTATTGTGATTCCTATTTTCTTCCTTTTTCAACTTTGTATGCAAATTTTAAGGTAAAAACATAATAGAAACATCCTTGGGTATGAAATACCTTTCTCGTGAATTTCTGTTTGTATTTTTTCGTACGAGGAGAATGCCGGGTTCCATTACTCTTCTTACACCTTTTCTCCCATAATTATTAAAGAGCCGCAGTTGCCTAGTCAAGGATTCACGGCTGGAATGTCATAAGTACGCGACTGCGACGCTGAAAACCCATCATGCAGGCAAGAACAGTGCACCTTAAACACGTCGATTCTCTAACGTCCTCCCGTTTATGCTGTGTAGAAGTTAATAGAGGGAGTGCAAGATCTGGAGCCGTTCTTATCACTTGACCATGGCTGCATCCTAGTTAGTCGAGTTGTTGAATGGTTGGACGTAACTCTTCACTCACTCGGGATACAATTTCAATGCGGATATAGCTCCTTCTTAACGCACACATAATGTTTTACACAAAGAAATAGAAATTTCATTTTATTTTTGAGAATATTTGTCTTTTATGTGTTGACTAACTGATTGATTGTCTATTTGTGTTGAACAGAAAGCTGTAGGAAGACTTTGGGGGATGAATATTGTAATCTTTCACCACACTGAGTGAGAGAGTGAGTGAATATTAACGTCGCCTTATTCAGTTACACGAGGGCTTTTGGCGACAGGCGTCGTATTTTTGAACCATGGCCAAGTGAAAAGGATGACACTTGAGCTGGCACCCTCTGTACTAACTTTCACACCATACAAACGAAAGAACATTTGAGCATCAGCTCTTCTTCACAGGGGGGGTTAGTGGCACTAGGCTCGAACTCATGACACGGTGGCCATGAATCCGTGACCTTAAACTACGCTGAAGTATCGATGATGCACTTACTAGATATAAAGGTTTTTATCAGAAATATTAAATTAGGAAAAGTTTTATTCAAAGCCAACGCTATAGTTTTCGGTACAGATTTAAAATAAAAAGGTTCAAAGTGTATTCTTCTTTATATCATACTCAGTACCAGAAATGGCCACTGAAAGATCCCGAAATCGAATCAAAAGACATAAAAATAAATACGCACTAGACTATTTCCAGTTTATTTATTTAGTAAGTAATATTGATGATAGTGGTGAAATCTCCTTGTCTTTTTAATGTTTTTTTTTTCATTACATTTGACTGTTTCAAAAAATATTAATATTTAGAGTTTTTCCTTTTTTGGGAAAAGCAAAATTTTTCCTTAACCTCGCGCAATATGGCAGGGAATTTCTCAATCCCCAGTAAGTTTCTAGGCCTGCACTTGAGATGGCATTCTCATTTCCAAACTACTAAACTACGAGAACGAGGTTGATGAATATAAGAAATGTTTATATTATTTCAATCAAACAACCAAATTTCTTTCAGCATCAAAGTTGAACATTTCATTTAAAAAAAATATACATTGATGCAAATAATGTAACAAATGTTCAACTAAATTTCTTTTATTTGAGTCAAATTTTAAGAATCAGACTTGATGATAATAATAAGAATAATACTTTATAAGGTATCAATCATATTTTATACGCAGTTGTTTTAAAAAACGGACACAAAAAATTATTATAAAATTTATAACAGAGAGTTGAGCTCGGGTGCCTGAGCAGGGCCTATCTCCTGCACTGTATAGATAGGCCAGGACTCTTGCTCGTACCAGTGGTGAGCAGAAGGGTTTCCAAAGTAAAATTCATTTTATTTTTTTGGGAAGGGAATGAATTTCCGAATGGTAAAACAGGGGAAACGGGCTTAGAGATCAAAATTTGTTGGTCCATGGCGAAGTGTAATATGCAGTTTTTTTTCCTTTATTGAAGAACCACTTGGGCGGAAGACATAAACCTCATCTTGCTGGTCGGGGAAAGGTTTTTTACATTTGTGTGCAAAACTTAAGACCGGGGATTTAGCCATAACTTGAAAAATCATCGAGAAACGAAGTTCTGAAATGAGGAGAGTATTATATACTTAAGGATAAAAAGGATCGGCGGTGAAAAAAATAAACGATACGGTATTTAATCAAATAAAACAACTTTATTGAACGCATAATATCGTGACTCATGATTCTCTATCCAACGGAAGAACAACAAGCAGATGTTCCTTAATATGGTATATGCCCCCCTCTTTCTACAATGGTTGCTTCGCACCATCTCCGCATACTCAGAACCAGCTGGTGCAACATTTCTTTAGGGGAGGGTGCCCTTCCTCAATCAACACTATTTGAGTTGTTGGTTGTTCTCCGGGTATTAAGGGGTTGGGGAATACGTCTCCCCAAAAACCCCCCACCATGTTAGATGGGATTTTCGGGGCAGGCCCTTCCATTCAGTGATATCTTCACTTTCCCCCCTCCTCAACAGAAAGAATGCGATGTGGCTGTGCATTGTCATCCATAAAATGAAGTCTGGGCCAATGGCCCCCCGGGAAGACGCACAGGGGGAAGAAGTACCTCCTCACAATAGCGATCCCCAGTTACAGACCCTCTGTCGAAATGTGAAGTTCGCCCGTTCCTTTGCCTCCCCAGACAAGAACACCAGGCCCCACCGTAACGGTGTTTTTTCTTGTTGTTTTGGGAAAAAACCGGGTCCCGATCTCTCCCCAAATCAAAACGCGTTGAGAATCACTTCGGTACGAACCGACTCTCATCCGTAAAGAGGACATGACTCCATTGATCGTTGTCCACTTTTTGTGCCTCTGGCCCACTGTAAAGGGTGGTTTTGGGTGGCCATTGTTCACGGGTCAGCGTTCGGGACGGGGGGAACAGGCTCCCCTTTGTGAAGGCGTCTGGCCACCATTTTCCCCGTTGCTGTACAGAGTTTCTGAGCAATGGTGTTTGCTGACTGCTGTCGACCTTTTTTCGCCCGCAGGATGATATATTGGTCATCCCCTGCGTTGTCGTCTTCGGGCGGCTCCAAAACCTTTCTAACAGCTGTACCTGTGGTTTGGAACCTTTTTCAAGCGCGCGAAATGACACTTTTTTTGATTCCGAACTCTGGCCACTGGTGTCAGTACGCCCCCCCTCCCGCTTTTGATCATTCTTCCACGTGTGAAGTCGTTCAGGTGCCCCTTCTAGCCATATTTCACGCGCTCACTGGCACTTCGCGAATATGTTGAAATTTCGTCTCCGTCCTTCATTTTATTTCTGTTGAGCAGCGCGCCCACATCACGCGTTTTACGTACTCTTACATCGCTTCTGACGTTTTGTTCCTGATATTTGCATACGCATGACGTTTTCTACTGACTTACGTGTTCCCTCTACTGATCTCCAGACCTCCTTTTCTGCAATTTCATGGCTATCTGCTAAATTTTTACATTGTTGCTTAAGTTTTGCACACCAGTGTATTTCCCTTCTAACACCTATTGGAGAGCTAATAGAGGCATTCCCCGATCCGCCACCTGGGGACGCGCCCTGTAGGGTACAGGCTCCCCCTAGGGGGCTGCTTAGATGTAAAAGGCATAACATTCCTTATGAACCGGAAGAGTTGTAGCTCAAGAAGTTAATTATTTTTTTTTCTAAAACTTGGAATATTACCTCGAATAAATATCTTCAGAAAGAGAATGTACAGTTCAGAAAACACAATTCAGATTTCTTCGTAGAAAAGGGGGTGTACGTTGTAATGCGAATATACCTAAAAATTAAAAATTGTGGCTTTGAAGTATAGGTATGCTTTTTACGCTAGAATTTACGGAAGGTATGCTTTTTACGCTAGAATTTACGGAAAGTATTCTTTTACACACAAAATGTCCATTTAATGAATTTGCGTCTGCCTTTATTTCTGACCTCCTGGTGCCATTGATGACTCGCTGTTTAGAGGTGGATTGATTGATTGATTGAATATTAACGTCACACTGTTAAGCTACACGAGTGCTTTTGACGACGGAAAGGTGTGAGAATAAAATTTTCGGGAGATCCAGGTGGCGAAATAAACTGGATATAATAACACACAATATCTTACTTCCATAGAACAAAAATTTAGACTCGCATTACGTCCGGCAATTATTTTTGCAAATTAATATGTAAAACTTTCCCAATGTTTACTAGCATATATTTTACTCCACGCACGAAAACTTACGCAGAGTTTACTTAACAGCCGCCGTATGGAATTGCCATCAGCAATTACTACGGTACGGTGCTGTAACTGGTCATATGGCTCGCGAAAGGAGTCTCCATCCCATATCTGGAAAGTAGATGTGGAGTGACTGTGAAAAATTTTTATGCTGGGGGGGTAAGTTCTGATTGGGCCCAGCCAATCGTTCTGAAAAGTTCCATGATCTTGGTGATTTTTGGTTGCATGGGTGAGAGCTGTGAGTGTTCGCTCTCTGATTGGATCTTGGCAGGTGATGAAAATGACTCTCGTTGGCTGCTCAAATCTCTAAGACAGAAATTTAAGTCTAAATGGGGTGGGGCAAGTCCAGAAGTCAGGAATACGGCAGAGATAGATGAAAAAAGAGAAAATATTAAATTAAATTTAGCAGTGGGTGAGCAATAAAAATTGCACTTAAAATTAATGTTGCGGTGGATTGTAGGAGTCGAGAAGAATTCTTCTCGGCCTTTTAGTAAGATCATTGGGAATATAGTTAGGAAGATTAATTATATTGAGATATTATTCGTTCTTTGCAATGAGTTAAAGAAATTTCTAGCAATCTTTTGTATGTGAGATTTAAAACTATTGATTTTAATGGCTTTCCAGATGTCGCCATTTCAAGTATATCTTGTCGCTTTTACGATCATCCAGATAGTTAAATTTTGAAGTGTATCTAAAATATTAACCCTCTAAGCGGTCTGCACTTAAAGTCTTGCCATTCTGGAGATGCTTCGAAAATGCACCGCACGTATTTTTTTGCCTTCAGGTGGGGTTCTCAAAAGCGGCTGAGCCGTATTTTTAAGAATGTTGCTCGGCAGCTTTTGGAAATCTTGCTTGAAGGCAGAAAAAGCATCTCTGGAATGACGGAATTTTACGTGCAGACCTCTTGGAGGGTTAATATTAGTTTCAGCTACGTATCCCCACACTGGACAAGTGTAAGCTAGTTTTGGACTCATAACGGCTGTGCAGAATAGCACTTTATTATCTCTAAATAATTCAAAATTCCAGCCAATTAGGTGGAATAATTTAAGCATTATTTTCCAGAATTTTACTCGCGTGTGTAAAATGTGTGATCTCCAAGGGAGGTTTTTATCGAAAATAATACCGAGGTATTTTGTACTTTGAGAACACGGAATTATAGTGTTGTACATGGTGGTGGTGGGGTTTTGCGTTTTTTAGTGAAGAGTACGGCGGTTGATTTATCAACATTAATGCTGATTTTTCAGTGATCATAATAAGTTTCAAGTAATTTGAGGTGCTCGTTTTGAGAGCGAATGTAATTGAAGTGATTCTTTTGTAAGTTGTGTGCACAGCTGTATCGTCCGCGAACATATTGAGATTAGTTAAATAATAGTTAGGAATATCGTTTATATCAAGGTTAAAGAGCAGGGGACCAAGAAGACTTCCCTGGGCTACACCACAGCTTATATTTTTAGCATTGGATAGAATATCCTTGACTCTAACTTGGAAGGAGCGATTCGTTATTTAAGAGTGAAGAAGGTGAATGAGAAGTGGGGGTAGATTGTAAGAAATTGGTTTATATATTAGTCCTGCAAGCCACACGCGGTCAAAGGCTTTCTGGATATCCAGGAAAACCACGCCGGTGCTCTTTTTCTTCTGAAAACCAAAAATAGTCTTAGTGAATTTAGTTAGTGGGTGAAGAGTTGAGAGTTTGTTCGTCAATCCATATTGATTAGGATTAATTATGTTGTTATCATTAAAATTTTTTTAATCTGATTAAAATGATGGATTCTGTAATTTTGCTTAGAATGGAAAGTAGGGAAATAGGTCTGTAATTCGCGCGTAGCTTACAGCTTTTAACAGGGTTTTGAATAGGAAAGATAATAGCTTCTTTCCATGAGGTTGGAAAGTGATTAAAATTAGGAATATTGTTAATTAGAATGGTATTAGTATGGCTTTTAGTGGAGAATTTTTGGTCATCCGATTACTGATGTCATATTTTCCTCAAGCTTTTTTAGAATTGGATTTTTTAATGTAAGAAATAATTTCAGAAGGGTAAGCAGTTTCAATGGGGGAGGGAGAGGAAAGTGTTAACAATGTTACTGATTAATTAATCTTCATTGTCATAGATATCTTTGGGTCTAGAATTTTCAGTAAAGTTAGTTCGAATAGAATCAGCAAGGATATTAGCTTTTTGGTCGTCTGTAACAGCCGTGCTGTTAGAGCAATTTAAAGCAGGAATGTCCGAGCGTTTATTTTTAAGAAATTTTTGCAGCGCCCATATACTGTTGTCTATTGTGCTGAGTGCTTTTAATCTGGTCGTCCAATTCTCATTACTTTAGTTACGTAGTTCTTTTTCAACGTTGCGTTGTGCTTTATTGTAAAGTGTTTTGTAATGCGGATCAAGAGTTCTGTTGTATAAATTTCTTTATTGGTTTTTCTGTTTTATGACTTTGTGAATGTATAGTGAAGTGTAGCTCTTGTTCTGCGTTTCTAGTGGTCGGGAAGCGTGGCTATGGGTGGCGGGGACCGTATCGGTGAACTCTGAAATATTTTGATCTATATTGGCCTTGGAGTTGATAGAGTTAGAATGGAAGTTTAGTAACGATAAATTGCCATTGAGATATTTGGAAAAAAGGGCCAGTTTGTATGAATGGCTCTGAAATTGAGGATATCTTTATTAAGTTTAAGTGTGAAGTTAAGAACACACACACACAGGGTTGTGGTTAGAAGACAGATCATGAAAAGAATTTATAGTGAAGGGGAAATAGAAATTTCTTATAATAGCAAAGTCTAAAGAATATTAGAGGAATGGAATCCGTATCTCGTGGGAGAGTCCGGGTAGGCTATGTACAAATTTAGCATGTTAGAAAAGTTAAGGAGACGAAAGCCTCTAGAGGAGTTAGTTTGTCAGTTCCAAGCAGTGTGTGTGGCATTAAAATAGCCGAATAAAACACAGTTACGGTAGGTTTGAATTAGATTTTCAATGTCGATAGTAAAAGTAAACTCATCCGAGTTTGGCGGGATATAAACACTTATTATCGAAATAGGATCGTGATCAAGAGGGGTTAGTATAACAATAGTAGCTTCAATAGCTTGAAGGGGAGGGGTGGGGAGCGAGTAGTGATTAATGGAATTTTTGACAAAAATAAGAGTTCCACCGAAGGCCCAGTCAGTATCACGGTTTGTACGTCTGTCATTCCTATAAAAAGTGTAATTAGCTATGTTAATGTTGTATGATGGTCTCAAATGTGTTTCTTGAATTAAAATTAGGTCAAGGGAGTGCTTCTCAATGAAAATTTTTAGCTCTACAATTTTTCCTAATAAGCCGTTAGCGTTCCAAGAACACAACCTGAGGTCAATTGGGGACTTATTGATCATTATTTTTGTTGCAGAATGCCTCTATTAGGCTGTACATTTTAATTGCGAAGTATTAGCTTGAGTGGGAGGAATTTGATTAACGGCCTCAATTTGGCGGGAAGTCTCAGGTGTTCGTGGTGCCACTTGTTATTTGGTTTGATTACTAATTGTGGTGTGGTTTTTTGTGATAGATGTTATTTGTGCATAAGAGGAATTCGGTCAAGCGAAACTGTTGTATAAATTAGTGTAACTGTTTCTGTTAGTTTTAGCAGTGTTTTTAGGGGGTTTAGGGAAACATAGGCATCCGTGCCAGTTGGCCATATGACCGTACACCTTACAGTTGATGCAAAATTTGGTTTCTAATCTCTGTTTAATTGGACAGTCTTTCTTTACGTGTTCCTTTCCGCATTTAAGACAGAGGGGTTTGAGGAAGCAGTTATCAGCGCTGTGATGAAAATTATTGCAAGTGAAGCACTGTGTGGTTCCCTTGCCGTTATAACCGTCAACCGTAATATTGAGGTAGCGAGTGTTTTTTTAAGTTTTCTATTAAGCGGGGTAGTGTTACTAAAAAGACTGGTATTTTTTATTTTCTTCGGCGTCTGACGAGTTGGATTAACTTTTCAGATAAAAATCCCACTTCTTCGAAGTCAACTTTAATGTGATCGGGGTCTGCGCTTTTTTGGGAACCATTTTATAACGATTTGAATTGGTCGCTCGTTTTTGGGAGTAATGATGTAGAATTCGTAGCCAAGGCGTTTAAGCGTTTGTGCTACAATTTTCTTTTGTTCTACTGAGTTAGAGTATAACTTTATGTATTCACCAGCAGTTTTTAATTTTAAGTGTGGGTATAATTTTTGATGGTATCAATTTGAAAGCGGAAGTTTTTAGTGATTTTAAGCATTATTGGAGGTGGGGAAGCGTTTTTGCCTTGTCTTGGCTGTTGATTGGCTGAGACAGGAGGCGTGGTGTTGTTTGTAATTGTAGGGGGTCAGTTGACCTGAGACTTGTTTAATTATGACGTTTTTGCGAGCAGAGTGAATTGATTTTCTAGATTTAAATCAGTGGATTGCTCTAGGGTAGTTTTTCTTGCAGTTTTTCTTAACGGAGGAAATTCAAAATCTTCCTCGTCTTTACGTTTATGTTGATTGCTTCTCCTAGTGGGAGAAGGGGAGGAGTACTAGTGGGGGTAATTTAAGGTGAGATTTAATGTGAGCAGCCTGGGTTGGTACGGGGGGAAGAGTCAAAATCCCTCACCGCTTATTGGAGTGTGCTCTGAATATTCTGGAATTCATTCCAAGCGCGCTGGTAGAGAGAGTCAGCTTCGCTGTGTCCATGGTCCAATCTTAGTGGAGAGACAGTTTTTTTTCCATTTCGCTGCAAATTATCTGCGGACTCCTTATGTATATCTTCATCGAGTGAGTTCCTTGCACGGTAAGGTAGCAGTTCGGTGGATGAGGTACAGTAGGGTGATTGTGGTTCCAATTCCATGTTCAATTGCTGGTCAAGTGCCATATGCATGTTGTAATCTGTGAGAGTAACCAAGGAGTGATTAAGATTTGCTGTGGAAAGCTTAAATTTGAAGAATAGCGGTCTGTACTACACAAATAGCACTGAAAAGTGTTGTAGTCAGATGGCAAGTGCAGCTACAGAAAGACGGGTGAAACGTGCTATATTGAATTGGGAATAATCGTGATAGCTGAATCTAGTAACTCAACTATAGTAGTAGCAACTCGATAATCCGAATATCTCATAGTTCAATCGAAGTCACTGATATATCAGCCTGCACTGGGCATAATCAGCAATAATGCCATCAGCAATTAACGTTTCTTCACGTCACATGGATATGGATCTATAAAAGATCATCCATACCCTATCTGAAATTGTATTTTTGCCGTAACAAGAGTGGGAGTTATGAATAAGAAAAAAAAAGCTCATCGAGTTTGTAGAGAGGAAGATCTTGTTGAATGTTAGGGTCAGGCAAGTGGATGACGTCAGAGTCTGAGAGGTGTTCTTGATGGCTTCAGTGGCAGGGATTATGAGGATTTTGGCGGGAAGTACTATTTGTTAAATTAGAGACAACTGCATTGGTTGGTTGCAATATATGGGAAACCTCTCTACTGGCTGTCCTGAAGTTGGGATAATTAGGATGAAGGTAGAAAAGAAAATCTTGCCTGGTGGGTGCAGTGATAAGAAATTAAGTCAGTGTTTCTCAGACTGTGGGGCGCGCCCCCCTGGGGGTCCGATAACCCTTCCCCCAAGGGGCGGAGCATATCGAAAATAAAAGGTTAAAAAATTAATTTACTGGGAAAGAAAAAAACAAATACTTTCTGATATAATAAAAAAAATATAGATTTACATTGATATGATTTATATATATCATCAGGTGAAAAAAGGTCATCAAAGATAAAAGATTCTACTTTGAACGCTCATTAGCTATCTTTGATCCTATAACTAAATAAAAAAATATTTTGTTTGCTTTGCTGTAATCCTACGATGAGAGATTTTTTTATTACGTTTCTTTTAATCTAAAATATTACTTTTGCTGGCTTTCAAACTTACTGGTATGGTTACTTGCATCACTTTTTTTAGGGAAGTTGTAAATTATATAATTCTGTTGCGTTTTTTTCACAATGTGAAGGTTTTATGATACATGGATAAGCATATTGAACACTTTGAAGGATTAATTGACCAAGATTTATTTTTATGAGTATACTGAAACATATAACACAAAAATCGTTAATTCTGTGTGGGAAAACTGTTTATTTGTTACCAATGACCTTGACAGAGAATCCTCTAATATGACAGTCTTATTGGGAGCTAAAATGAATTGATAACATATCTCCTTTTTTGGGAGTGGTAAACGTTTTTTTAGAATCTTAAGGTACTTGCTTAGACCGAGTTCCCAGCACTACCACTATTTTTCAAAAATATTTTCTTGAACATGCTGCATTTTTCCCTATGAATAACTTAGTGGTTTTAATTGTGATGTTGTACGACTAATTTATGGTTTATAAATGTAAATGAGCAGAATATAAAAATATAGAATTGGGCATCTGTGATCTCTCTGAAAGGAAATTGAAGCTGATCAAAAAAGGGAAACATTTGTTGAAATAATGCATATTAATCATGTTAGCGAAAGTAAATTTGAGAAAAGCAATAAACATGAAACGAAAGGAAAATTTTCAATAGCTACATTAAGAACTTTATCAAGAAAATATGAAGCCATAAGTGTACCGCAAAATGCACTTCACCCTGTCAAAAAGACACAAGCAAGAAAAAGTTCAAGAGGATATTTGTCGATCATCAGAGGACATTAAAATTACAATAACGTGAACAAAATGTGACAGTTTTGCTTGCAAATAACTTTCCTGTAATGTTAGCATAAAGTGTCTGATTTGTGTCCTTTATTAAGGTCACGCACATTTGGAACAATTTAGTTCAGTTTTATTGGATATTTTCTCAAACTATGAAAGACAAATAGAAAAATCTTTGAAATAGGTAAGTATATTTTCTCTTAGTTAAATTATTCACTGAAATTGTGATTTTTATCTTGTATATTGAAAATAATTATAAAAAAGAATTGGGGTGCATCACTCCCCGCGACCATTAACGTTAGTTTCGAGTGCACACCTGATCCCGGGCTTTCTCGCTTTAAATATTAAAAAAATAACACAATTGTTATTCATTAGAATTTTATATTCTTTTTTATTACTTACTATTTATTCTAAATGCTAATTCTGCGAGGCTTAAAATTACAGTTCATTCAAAACCGTTTATAATATGAGTATTCATTTCAATAAATCATTTTACATTTTTGTATACATTGTCATGCACTAGGTTTTACTCTCCTTACAATTAAGCTATTATATCAAGAATAATATATTATCATTTTTTAAAAAAATAAAACTCGTGTTAAGAGTGGGTACTTCAGCCAGTATAAGAACAAGTTTAATAATTATCAGTGACTTCCATGCGCTTGTCTTGCGGAGCAAAGTTTTTCGAAGGAAGGCTAAAAATTAGAAATTGACACTCAGAGTTATTTTTTGAAATTTAGCTCAGATCTATATTTTGTCTTCAAAGTAGCCATCGCAGAAAATCCGGATTCACAAAGGTATGATGTTAAAAATGGTAATATAATACGAAATGCATTAGTTTTCAGTGCAGAAAATTCAGCATCCACCTCTATCCAGAATTCAAAGAGTGATTTATTACAAAATTGCGCTTTAATTTCGTCATTGGATGGGAAATCTATGAACATCTCTTTTTCGGCAGTTGAGAGCCCTTCTGAAGTATTTTGAAATGGATTCCTAACCAATTCGTAACTTGCTATCAATTTGCCCTCGTCTCTGTACTTTTTGATGCTTTATTATCGTCGAATGCTCTCTGTGATTTAAAAATATATCTATGATTTTGTTTTACTCCACTGCCGTAAATACTTAATACCGTGAATTACAATTAACGCGTGAATTATGAAGCGTACATTCAAGAGAGATTCGGTAGCTAATCGATTCAGCCAAGACTGACTAGAAATGTACGAGGTACAACATTTTTACATGTTTTGTGCAGACGTCTGTTATGTTGCCTAGACTCACATGAACGTTCGCGAGAATGCCAGATGTAATGGATATGATAAAGAGCAACACATAGATTAGGCTATTTTTTAATGAAATTTGTACTTTTAGAAATGGATCTTGAAGGAAATAAATCTTTAATTAAAGATTATTTCTCAATCTGTTTCAATTTAAAAATTAGAGAAAGAAAAGTAACATAATTAACCTATTACTTAAAAGTATATATAATTTACTTAAAATATATATTACTTAAGAGTAACATATATAAAAAATTTAATACTTATCTTATTAATACTGAATTAAGAACAAGTTTAATAAGTATTAGCGACTTCCATGGGCTTGTCTTGCAGAGCAAAGTTTTTCAAAGTTTTTTAGAAATTGACCCTCTGAGTTCTTTTTCTATATTTAGCTGCTATCTATATTTTGTCTTCTAAGCAGCCACCGCATTTTGCAATATGTTCCCATTTAAAAATTATATAGAGAAAGGAAAAATAACATAATAATTATCCTATTACATAATTTTTTTTTGCCTAAAAGTAACTTATACAAAATTTAATACTTATGTATATAATTTGTACGGTTTATAATTAAGATCGTGTATTGTAGCTTTAGCGTCAAAGTGCATTATTATTGCATTCAGAAATTTATTAATGTATAAGGGGGGCGTGATAAAAATTGTGATTGAAAAGGGGCGCACCAGTATTGAAAGTTTGAGAAGCACTGAATTAAGTAATACAAAGCGTTTAAGAATTAAAAATTAAAAGGGGGAAATTTATATAGAATATTTAGTTTGCATTCACCACATTACAGCGTAACCACACACAGGGCAAGCACAACTTAAGATGGACGCAAAACAGTAGTGTAGAGAAGTACCTTATAGTGTTCAGAGTTATTTCAGAATTTCGGTTAATTAAGGGGTAAATTAATTTAAGTGTAATCTGGAATTTGTTTCTTGCGTATAAAATATGTTGTTTCCAAGTGAGTGCTTTATCTAAAATGACACCTAAGCATTTTGAGACCAGTGTAGTGGTATGGAGTATAGAGTGGGAAGCGTGCACGGCTTTCTTCTCCTGGTAAAAAGCACTGCAACCATTTTTTCGACATTGATTTTAAATTTTTCCATGTATTAAAAAAAGAAGTCAGCAATTAAAATATTTTGTTATTTTATTTCAGAATTTTGTTTATTTTAGTGGTCAAGATTTTCACCACTTTTTACCTTTTTGCTTTTATAATATTTAATTTCCCCTTGAAAATCCTGATTCTTCAATTTTTTACTTTAATACATTGAAAACTATAATTTAATCCTTTTTTAAAAATATCCAAAATTGAAATTTGGAAAACAAACATACTGTGAAGTCAAATGTTAGAAATGGTTCAAGGAAATATAAAAAAAAAATTTAATATTTATTTTATTAAGTTCAATTAAACTCAAGTAGTCTGAATAAAATTAACCTTTGAATAGGAACCTCTACATAGAAAATATTCATTTAAAAATAGAGTATAAGAGAAATTGAATTACTTATGGATATTCATAATAACCATTCAAGTATAAAATATTCTCTTAAATATAAAAAATATCTTACCAAAAGTATTCAAAAATATAATTTATTTTTCAAAGCAATATTTTCCAATATGAAACTTGTAAACCTCGCCAAAAATGTTAGAAAAGATACAAAATATACAAATTTTTACTGCTGATAATCATTATTTATGTTATTTAATTAGTGTATTTTACCTTATCCTAGAACTGTATTTAATTTTTCTTTCAAAAAATTAATTTGCACAGTATATTTATTTTTCAAAAGTTGTCTCTGCAAGTGTTAGTTTCTTTTTAAATTTTACGCAAACAGTACACTTTGTTTCTCCTGAAAGTAAATTATTCGTTATTTCTATAATACGTAATAAGATACAAATGTTGTTAATCCATGCTAGGTAAAAGGATGCAATGGCATACTTTTAAAAGAGATAAAAGTTTCATTTTTTTTCAATTTTTATACTATTAGCCACACTCTCTATATAGTTATTTATTTTTATCTTAGTGGAGTTTTCAATCGTTGATAAAATACATTTTAAAGCGTTCAATTGAGCTGAAATTTTGTATACATAATTATTTTGGATGACAATACAATAATTTCATTATAATTAATGAAAATTAATTGATTAAAATTAATTATTTAAAGAATTGCACAAATACACACACAGCCACGTTCGCAGCATTTTTGGCGACCCTTTTGGCTACTTGTGTCAAAATTTGTGAATAGGTTTTTTTTCTCACGTTTTAAAGCATTCAGTTGAACTGAAATTTTATAGACACGATTGTTTTGGATGACAATACGATACTTTATTGGTTATTAATAAAAATTAATTACCATTTAATTTTTTGATTCTGTCATATGTATATACATATTTATATTAATTGTAACTATGAATAAAAAGTATAGCTAAAATTAAAACTTTCTTTGTTGAACTAAGTAGGGATTGACTTAAATTTTTTTTATATTACTTGTTATTTAAAAAATCCTCACACAAACACACACACATTGAGTTTTGTTTAATTTGTGTAATTTCCATTCTGACAGTGTTTGTAGCTGGTCTTCATATCAATTGGAAAAAAAAGAGGGCTAATTGTAAGTGTGTGTGTATGTGTAGAGTATTTAAATTTTACTTGAATTCTCATTAAAAAAATTAAAATTGCATTTCAGTAAAGTTTTTTTATTCAATTCCTACTATTATTTCCCCACTCTCTATCTTGTATTTCTATCTTGTAGTATTTGTACTATTTATCTTTTGTACTGCAAAATGCTTATAAAATATTGAAACTATCCAAAAAAACTTTTACAGATATAATTTTTTTAAAAATTATAAATTATATTATTAGATTTATATAAAAATAGCTACAGTGTAATAAGAGAATGTATTTAACTTTAAAAATCACCTTATTACTAGTAATTAGAGCTACTGTTTTATAAAATATCGTGCTCTATGTAAAACCTAATTAATATTTTTTACACAAATATTTCTTATATTCGTAAACTAATAATTTTTTTAATTATGATTATAGTTTAAACTTTTTATACCTTTTTGAAGCCTCATTTCTTTATAAAGGATGTGTAAAAATATTCGAGTTATTTAATTTTTACAGAATTATATCTGTTTGAAAATTGTTTATATTTTTAGCCGTCGTGACAAAGTTAACTACCCCTGAGATTTCTTAAAATGTCGTTTAAAGGTTGGAAAAAAAGCCGAGTTATAAAGGATCAGTCGATCTGAAATTCTCTTTTTGGCCAATAAATCAGTCATTTCTTTTCCTAAAATTCTACAATGATAAGGAATCAACTGGATTGTGAAAAATATACTCAATTGTTGCAATTTTTTATTGGAGAGATTTGACATTTTAATATATCTGCAGAAGAATAACTTTACAAAGCTTTTATTGAATGTGGAGAGCTGTTTGCAGGCAGAAATGATGACAACATTTAAGAATTTGTCAATAAAACAAGAAAGCTGTTCTAAGGCGAATTGCAAAAATTCCACCGCCATAGGCTGTTCTTACATAACTCACAAGGTTGCGTAGCTACCGCCATACCAATGATTCAGGGCCCCCATGTTACTGGAGCTCCAACATGTGTAACCACAGAACCTATAACAGGGCTTTCTTTTCTAAAACAGGGTCCCAAAGGAGTTTTGATGAGGGACCCACTCAGAACTCGTTACGCCAGTGGGTGGTACTCACAGAGATATAAAAGGCGAAATGGTTGCAACAAACTCCAGGCATTAGGCTGATCAGGGAAAAAAGGGCACAACAAAAAAAAACTTAATTTAAAGAATAAAGTGTTTCTATAAAAGTAAATATTCAATATTATTGTTCTCTTATTTTACGACGTACAATGTTGGATAACAGTTTTTTTAAATTTATTAATACTGTCTTCAAATCTGAAATAAGTTATACTTGAACTTTTCTGAAAACTCAGAGTATTTACACATATATATGGGAAATTAAGATATGAAAAAATTTGTTTCATGAGAGTTGCCATATTTTAAAACTTATTTTGTTGAAAATAACTAAGAAAATTAGTGACAAATAGTACTTGCGGTTGACGTGTGCATTTAGCTGGTTACTCAAGAATTCATGTGGTGTTCCGATGACTACCGGAAATTCCGCCGCATAACGCACACCTGTACCTTCAAGCTGAAATTTTTATCTTTTAGGTATATTTGCCGTATAACGCACACCCACTTTTTACGAAGAAAATTAAAATGTACGCTCGGAATTTTCCTATGTTGACCTCGTATACTTTCCCAAATTATTATTCCGAGCTTTAGAAAAAAATTGTATATTTTCAGAACTCTGCAACCCTTTCAGTTTATACGGATTGTCATTTCTTTTTAATAAACATGATTTTGATCTATATATAGAAATCAAATTTATTTCCATGCTCAAATTTTGTTTATTTTTAAATCTGTCATTTTTATACCCGGCGTATAACGCGCACCCGTAAATTTCGATTGATTTTTTTTCTTAAAAGTGCGCGTTATATCCCTTCAACACCCGAATTATTTTTATCTTCAAATATTAAATTCTTCTGGTAATTAATATTATATAGACCCCAATGACATTGGGGAAATTAATAAAAAAATCCCCGCTCCCCCCACCTGGAACGTAGACGGTACCCGCACGGTCGTGCGGGTTGGCTATCTGTGAAACAGGTCACCCAGAAATGTTTACATTTTAGCCCTAAGTTCATAGAAGAAACAATCTTAATTCAATTAAAATTGTTAAAAATAAGGAAATTATTGATGTATAGTTACTTCTTTTATTAATTCATTATTTATTTACTGTAAAAATCTTTTGTTTTGTTTTTGACATGTATAAAAACCATTGCATTTCTTACAAAATGTTTTCGAACTGCTTTCGTAGTTTTCAAATCTGCACTTTCGAGGCCTTGAAATGTCATCAACACATCAAAAATGACTATACATGCCAAGCCTTTTATCTTAGAATGGCCAGGATCAAAGCCATGACATGTATAGCAGATGGATTATAACGCTTCGATCTTTTTGCTAGTGGAATTACAACACTGTTACCTTCATCATCATTTAAAATGCTTTTGTTAGTAGGTGGAGAGGCTGATAACGCTTCGACTATCTATAAATTAAATTTTAAGCGACCCATTTTGATTTTTAGATGAATTTTGCTTGATATTGCATCTTGTTTGCACACAGAAACCAAGAACTTGCAACAGCTAAATAAATGTAATGAATGTGTTTAAGAGACTCTTATGGTAAAGGATAATTCTACCGTAGTTAGTCAAATTCTCAGAGTCATTCTCTAGTATATATTTACTACAGTCACATTATCTATAAAAAAAATAGCTCTTGAAATAATATTTTTAAAAAGAATTTAAGAACTTTTAGCATAGGAATTTATGCAGAATATCTTAAAATAGAAAAATAGGTGTCCTTTCCGAACAAATCATAGAGGGTAAAAAATTTGGAAAACTTGGGGTGACAAAAGTATTAATTCTAAGTATGAAATTATACATATTCTAGACCAGGGGTATCCAACCCAAATGACTTTGCGGGCCACTTCGGAAAAACATTAGAATCTCACGGGCCGCACATAAAAATATATATCCATATATCGGATTTGGAAAGAAAAGAACATTTATCTGAGTGAAAATTTAAAACAGAACGAATTATTATTATTGTTTTCATTATTTTTTCATGTATACATAATGTAGTAATGTTTGTATAATATAATAATGCAATGATCAAATAATGTTTAAAATATTACAGTTGCCATTTTCTTGAAAATTACGGTGTTCTTTTTGAATTGATAATTCATTACTCATTGTTGAAATTTAATTGTGATGTCATTCGCAAAAGATTAAGTATACATTGCCCTTTATCTTAACTGTCCTCAATATTTTTTAAAATTTAAAAAACATCTCTGGTTGAATTTTGTTTTTAGGCACTCCAAAAAGAAAATTAAAGTAAAAAAAAAAAAACTTTTTAAAAACAAGCTTTTATTTAAATGCTCTAAAAGAATAAAATAAACTTTCTTTTAAAACTTTTTTTGCTATCAACTTATAACGTCATTACACAATTTATGATATAAAAGCTTGTCGCGAGATTTACGTACACGTATTTACTTAGTTTGAAAATTTTAAAAATTAAAATCAATGAGATCAAGTTTATTTAATTTGCTTGTTTATCTACGCTGATAAATCTCGCTACAAGCTTTTATATCATAAATTGTGTAATGTCGTTATAAGTTGATTGCAAAAGAAGTTTTAAAAGAAAAGTTTATTTTATTCTTTTTAGAGCATTTAAATAAAAACTTGTTTTTAAAAAGGTTTTTTACTTTTAATTTATTTTTAACTGTTTAGTTATCACTGGACAGGTTTCTCAGTCTATTCATCTCATTCAACGCATCATTGTTGCAAGGTCGTTTGCCAGTTAATTTTTAACAGGCTAGCTCAGGGGTACTAAATCTTTTTTCCCGCCGGGCTACGTACACATGATAAATATTTCACTCGAGCCGCAACAAGAGGATAATGGGGGGCAAAGATAAACACTTTAAGATAAAAAAACATTGGGCAAAGCAAAATTAATCAAAATATTAAAACTCATTTTTTTCCGCTTTTACTACAATACTATATTTAAAACAAAACCCCCCAAATTGTTTTTTTTAAAATCCGTAATTTTAAACCAATTTTATAAATCATTGTGAAGGATTTAGATAATACTATTGTACAAACGAAAAAAAAGTTTCGTGCAAATAACTTTAAAAATAACGAAGTTTTTAAATGCTTTATTAAAAATATGAGTATTTTTTGAAAAATCGTAGGAAAAAAAACTCTCTGTTTTTGTTATTTTATTTTTTAAATGACTGATTCTATAAATAAAAAAAGCTGAACTTTTTTAGTACAGAATATCGATTCATTAAAATGTAAAAAAAAAATTCATACGGAACGATAGTAACAAAACAATTTCATGAAAATTCATTTTAGAAAAAATCGTAAAAAATAGAAAATATCATTATTTTTTAAAAAGAATTAAACAGTATAGTGATGAAATAAATGATCTTTCCGATTATGTAATTATTTTTTGTCTCAGTTTGATAGAAATAATAAGACGGGTTTTTAAAAAGGTCGAAAAATCGTAACTTCTTTAAGCTCAATCCGATAAGATGCTAGGAAGAATAAAACGCTAATAGGGGTAAAGGGTTTTTAATTAATATATTTTTAACCGATTGTGATATCGGACTATAAATAGCCAGAGCATGCATTGTCCTCCAAACTAAACGACTATACAAGATTTCAGCTCAATCGGTTGAAGACATCAGCTTCAAAATTGAGTTGCAAGATTCCACCGAAAAATTACTTATAATATCTTTTAAACTATTTGCGATAACGGAATATAAATGATCAAATATGCTTTGCCATCCAATCTAATCGTCATAGAAAAATTCAGCTCAATCGGTGGAATACATCAGCTTCAAAATTGAGTTGCAAGATTCCAGCCGAACATTTTACATTGCAAGTTAAATAAAGCTTGTGAAAAACAGGAAAGAACGTGGAAATTTAAATTTGATGAAGAGAAAAAAGTTACGAAGGAAAATTAAAATGATTTAAAGTAAATTTAAAAACTGGGAGCTCCCGGGAATCGAACCCAGGAATCCATTTGAAGCCAGCTACTCTACCCACTAGGCTACAAGGATTCATGCAAACAGGTAAACTAAGCTTCTAATACGAGTAAGAATTTTTTAATTAATAACTTTTTAACTAATTGTGATATTGGAATATAAATGGTCAAAATATGCATTGTCATCGTAACGAGCATACAAGATTTCATCTCAATTAGTTGAAGACATCAGCTTCAAAATTGAGTTGCAAGATTCCACCCGAACAAATTAGTTTAATTAATATCTTTTTACCTAAATGCGATACCGGAATATAAATGGCCAAAAGCATGCATTTTCATCTAAACTAAACTTGTATACAAAATTTCAGCTGAATCGGTTGAAGACATGAGCTTAAAAATTGAGTTGAAAGATTCCACCCGAACATTTTACATTGCAAGTTAAATAAAAGCTTGTAATAGAAGGAGGACAAATAAAAGTCGCACACACAAAAAAACATGTACTATCTATAATAAATGATGTGCATAATGCAATTTGTAATTTATTAAAGAATTAATTTATTATAATAAAATCAAATGCAACTGTTTGATAAAATGTAAATCTATTTTAATCTAAAGGACACATTTCTGTTAGCAAAGAGGATTTATTTTAAAATAAGAACAGATATATATATAACAATCAATTACGTTGTAAATTTATATATATATATATATATATATATATATATATATATATATATATATATATATATATATATGAAATAAATTTGTATGTATCAAAAACCAGAAATAATAGATAATGAGCCTAACAAGAAATAACATAATAAAACTATAAGAGCAAAACATGAAGATCGAATTTATAGAAAAATACAAAAAAGGAACTAAACAAAAGAACCTAGCGAGTCAGAAAGCAATTTCGGACTTAGGAACGAATAAGTGGGGTTAAACTAGTTTGAAGGCGCCAACCCTCCCCCTTTGCAATGTGGTAGGAAAAATCAAATCAAATAAACAAAAATTCAAAGTATATAAGAAATTAACAAAAATTTGAAAAAAACTCGCAGAAAGTATGATAAAACCACTGACTACTTTTCTGAAATAAATTCTCCCCACAAATTCATAAAGCAGAAATAATAATAATAATAATAATAATATATATATGGCGTATTATAGTAGCGTTGGCCGGTGTACGTGGTTCTGTCATATTTCATTTATTAACGACGTCTTCAGAATGGAGTTTATCTTTTATTTTTAAGCACACATAGCGTAACTCACATAGCAACTGGTCACTCACTTTCTATTTTACATATCTGGTAAAAACACATGAGCAGACACCTATAAAGGAAGCGACATCTTGACGGACACAACACGAAGACAAAGAGGAACAAAAGCATTTTGTCTGGGTGGAATGGGCATATTCTGTCTAAAAGTATTTTGTTCAGGTTTAGGGGCTTGTGTTTTCATTAAGCGGGTAGCTACCATAAGCCATTCTGTAGGTGAGGTAGGGGGATTTATCGTCATTAATTGTTTAATATTGGCGGGCATTCCCTCAGTAAGTCCCTCCAAAATGAGTTGAGGAGATAGACATAATTGCCTACCATAATTTAGTTTTTGATGAAAATATTGCTCTAAATTATCTTTTAATTGGAGTTGTGAGAAATCTGCTAAACTTACAACATTAGGTTTTAAAAAAATTTCGATAAAAATCGCGCGAACAAAGTTCTCTAAAATTTGAAATATTAAGACAAGAGTTAATATAAGGGGTTAAAATGCAGACCTTTTTAGAAATTTTGATATGTTTACAATTTTCCAACTATCATCTTTATTACTGAGTGTACATGCATTTTTAAAATAATCTAATCAAGCTTCTATTAACATTCCATTTTTAGAATCAAAAGGGATTATATATGGTTCATTAGGGGTTTGGTTGTTATAACAGCCAAATTGGTTTGCTCATTATTCACCATTTTAAAACCAGATCTGAGAATCATACAGAAATTAAAAATCTTAATTTAACTTAAAAATTTGAAATACAAAAAAAAATACCGAAATATACAATTGAAATTTCACAAAAATCAAAACATTTGCAGCTATTAATTATTATAAAATTCAAATATCAAACCTTAAAGTACTTAAATTTCGTATTTCAATTGATATTGTTTTATCATAATTAAAAACATGTAATGCAACACTATGAAAAATATGTCAAATAATTTTTCATGAAATGTTAAACATAAAAATATCAAAGATCAGAATCACTCTAAAAAAAATCATACCTATAAAATTTGCAATGTAAATGATTTTGAAAATAAATTTTTTTAATATATAAAATACATTTTAAAATAAATCACCATAACCACAGGATCCATTAATGTTGAGAAGCAAAACGAAAACCCCGCTGAGCTCAGCATTCATTCTTTCAATTTAGTAACGCACATTTTAAATATTTTACACTTTTCGATGAATCACAAACCTGTTATTGGCTTCTTCCAGTGCTTCTCAAAATTTCAATACTGGCGCCCCCCTTTTCAATCGCAATTTTTATCGCACCCCCCTTATACATTAATAAATTAATGAATGCAATAATAATGCACTTTGACGCTAAAGCTACAATACACGATCTTAATTATAAACCGTACAAATTAATAACATAAGTATTAAATTTTGTATATGTTGCATTTAAGCAAAAAATAATAATAAGTAATAGGATAATTATTATGTTATTTTTCCTTTCTCTAATTTTTCTAAATTGGAACATATTGCAAAATGTGGTGGCTGCTTAGAAGATAAAATATAGATATCAGCTAAATATAGAAAAAGAACTCAATTTCTAAAAATCTTTAAAAAATTTGCTCTGCAAGACAAACCCATGGAAGTCGCTAATACTTATTAACTTGTTCTTAATTCAGTATTAATAAGATAAGTATTAAATTTTTTTTATATATCTTACTCTTAAGTAATATATATTTTAAGTAAATTACTTTTAAGTAATAGGTTAATTATGTTATTTTTCTTTCTCAAATTTTTAAATTGAAACAGATTGAGAAATAATATTTAATTAAAGATTTATTTCATTCAAGATCCATTTCTAAAAGTACAAATGTCAGTAAAAAATAGCCTAATCTATGTGTGTTGCTCTTTATCATATCCATTACATCTGGCATTCTCGCGAACGTTCATGTGAGTCTAGGCAACCTAACAGACGTCTGTACAAAACATGTAAAAATGCCATACCTCGTACAATTCTAGTCAGTCTTGGGCGAATCGATTAGCTACCGAATCTCTCTTGAATGTACATTTCATAATTCATGCGTTAATTGTAATTCACGGTATTAAGTATTTACGGCAGTGGATTAAAACAAAATCATAGATATATTTTTAAATCACTGCGAGCATTCGACGATAATAAAGCATCAAGTACAGAGACGAGGGCAAATTGATAGCAAGTTACGAATGGGTTAGGGATCAATTTCTAAATACTTCAAAAGGCTCTCAACTGCCAAAAAAGAGATCTTCATAGATTTCACATCCAGTGACGAAACTAAAAAGGGCAATTTGTAATAAATCACACTTTGAATTCTGGATAGAGGGGTACTGAATTTTCGCATTGAAAACAAAAGCATTTCGTATACTATTACCATTTTAACATCATACCTTTTTGAATCCGGATTTTCTGCGATGGCTACTTTGAAGACAAAATATAGAGCTGAGCTAAATATCAAAAATAACTCTGAGTGTCAATTTCTAATTTTAGCCTTCCTTTGAAAAATTTTTGCCTGCAAGACAAGGCCATGGAAGTCACTGATAATTATTAAACTTGTTCTTAAATACTGGCTGAAGTACCCACCTTTAAAACGAGTTTATTTTTTTAAAAAATGATAATACATTATTCTTGATATAATAGCTTTAATTGTAAGGAGAGTAAAACCAAGTGCATGACAATGTATACAAAAATGTAAAATGATTTATTGAAATGAATACTCATATTATAAACGGTTTTAAATGAATTGTAATTTTGAGCCTCGCAGAATTAGCATTTAGAATAAATGTTAAGTAATAAAAAAAGAATATAAAATTCTAATGAATAACAATTGTGTTATTTTTTTAATATTTAAAGCGAGAAAGCCCGGGATCAGGTGTGCACTCGAAACTAACGTTAATGGTCGCGGGATTGATGCAACCTCAATTCTTTTTTATAATTATTTTCAATATACAAGATAAAAATCACAATTTCAGTGAATAATTTAACTAAGAGAAAATATACTTACCTATTTATCTTTCATAGTTTGAGAAAATATCCAATAAAACTGAACTAAATTGTTCCAAATGTGCGTGACCTTAATAAAGGACACAAATCAGACACTTTATGCTAACATTACAGGAAAGTTATTTTCAAGCAAAACTGTCACATTTTGTTCACGTTATTGTAATTTTAATGTCCTTTGATGATCGACAAATATCCTGTTGCCTTTTTCTTCTTGTTCTTTTGACGGGGTGAAGTGCATTTTGCGGTACACTTATGGCTTCATATTTTCTTGATAAAGTTCATAATGTAAAACATTGAAAATTTTCCTTTCGTTTCATGTTTATTACTTTTCTCAAATTTACTTTTGCTAACATGATTAATATGCATTATTTCAGCAAGTGTTTTCCCTTTTTTTGATCAGCTTCAATTTTCCTTTTAGAGATCCAATTTCCCAATTTTTTTTTTATTTTGCTCATTTACATTTTAAAAAATAATCAGTCTAAACATCACAATTTAAAAACCCCTGTTATGCATAGAAGAAAATGGGATGTTCAAGAAAATATTTTTTAAAATCAGGGGAGCCGAGAACTGGTCTAAACAAGTACCTTAAGATTCTAAAAAACGTTTGCCACTCCCAAAAAAAAGGGGATATGTTTTCAATTATTTTAGCTCCCATTAAGACTGTCATATTAGAATATTCTGTCAAAGGGCATTGGTAACAAAAAAAACTTTTTCCCCAAAATTTAAAGATTTTGTATTATATGTTTCAGTATACTCATAAAAAATAAATCTTGGCCAATTAATCCTTCAAAGTGCTCAATATGTTATCCATGTATCAAAACCTTTTACATTGTAAAAAAAAAAAGCGCAACAGATATAATTTACAACTTCCCTAAAAAAAAAGGGGTGCAGGTAACCATACCATAAGTTCGAAAGCCAGCAAAAGTAATATTTAGGTTAAAAAAAACGTAATAAAAAAAACTTTATCAGGGTTCAGCAAGAAACAAAATATTTTTTTTTTTGTTATAGGGTCAAAAGATAGCAATGAGCGTTCAAAGTAGAATCTTTTATTTTTGTGCCTTTTTTCACCAGATGATATATATAACCCCTATCAAAATAAATCTGTATTTTTTATTACATCAGAAAGTATTTTTTTTTTCCCCGAAATTAATTTTTTAACCAGTGTACACACACACACATATATATATATATATAAATATAAATTTCCCCTCAAATAAATTTCAAAATGAAAAAAAACTTTAAAAATCTGATATTTAAAATTTTTTTAAAAAGAGTTGGCGAGCCGCAACTTACGTACTGGCTGATCGTGTTGGGCATCTGTTCTAAACAACAAATCAAATTATATATACTTTATAAACAGTACAAAAATAATATTGTATGTCTATACATTTTGCGCTTCGACATTTTATTCGAAGCTAACTGGAATTTGTTTCTTGCGTATAAAATATGTTGTTTCCAAGTGAGGTGCTTTATCTAAAATGACTTTCAGCATTTGAGACCAGTGTAGTGGTATGTAGGGTACTAGAGTGGGAAGCGTGCACGGCTTTCTTCTCCTGGTAAAAAACACTGCAACCATTTTTCGACATTGATTTTAAATTTTTCCATGTATTAAAAAAAGAAGTCAACAATTAAAATATTTGTTATTTTATTTCAAATTTTGTTTATTTTAGTGGTCAAGATTTTCACCACTTTTTACCTTTGCTTTTATAATATTTAATTCCCCTTGAAAAATCCTGATTCTTCAATTTTTTACTTTAATACATTGAAAACTATAATTTAATCCTTTTTTTAAAAATATCAAGTGAAATTTGGAAAACAAACATACTACTGTGAAGTCAAATGTTAGAAATGGTTCAAGGAAATATAAAAAAATTTAATATTTATTTTATTAAGTTCAATTAAACTCCAAGTAGTCTGAATAAAATTAACCTTTGAATAGGAACCTCTACATAGAAAATATTCATTTAAAAAATAGAGTATAAGAGAAATTGAATTACTTATGGATATTCATAATAACCATTCAAGTATAAATATATTCTCTTAAATATAAATATCTTACCAAGTATTCAAATATAATTTATTTTTTCAAAGCAATATTTTCAATATGAAACTTGTAAACCTCATAAAAATGTTAGAAAAGATACAAAATATACAAATTTTTACTGCTGATAATCATTATTTATGTTATTTATTAAGTGTATTTTACCTTATCCTAGGAACTGTATTTAATTTTTTCTTTTTCAAAAATTAATTTACTGTATATTTATTTTTTCAAAAGTTGTCTCACAGAGTAATTTAGTTTCTTTTTTAAATTTTACGCAAACAGTACACTTTGTTTTCTCTCCTGAAAGTAAATTATTCGTTATTTCTATAATACATCATAAGATACAAATATTTGTTAATCCATGCTAGGTAAAAGGATGCAATGGCATACTTTTAAAAAGAGATAAAAAGTTTCATTTTTCAATTTTTATACTATTAGCCACACTCTCTATATAGTTATTTATTTTTTATCTTAGTGGAGTTTTCAATCGTTGATAAAATACATTTTAAAGCCCGTTCAATTGAGCTGAAATTTTGTATACATGTGAAAATTATTTTGGATGACAATACAATAATTTCATTATAATTAATAATTAATTGATTAAAATTAATTATTTAAAGAATTGCACAAATACACACACAGCCACGTTCGCAGCATTTTTGGCGACCCTTTTGGCTACTTGTGTCAAAATTTGTGAATAGGTTTTTCTCACGTTTTCGCATTCAGTTGAACTGAAATTTTATAGACACGATTGTTTTGGATGACAATACGATGCTATTGGTTATTAATAAAATTAATTACCATTTAATTTTTGATTCTGTCATATGTATATACATATTTATATTAATTAGCAACTATGAATAAAAAGTATAGCTAAAATTAAAACTTTCTTTGTTTGAACTAAGTAGGGATTGACTTAAATTTTTTTATATTGCTTGTTATTTTAAAAATCCTCACACAAACACACACACATTGAGTTTTGTTTAATTTGTGTAATTTCCATTCTGACAGTGTTGTTTGTAGCTGGTCTTCATATCAATTGGAAAAAAAAAAGAGGGCTAATTGTAAGTATTATTGTGTATGTGTAGAGTATTTAAATTTTTACTTGAATTCTCATTAAAAAATTAAAATTGCATTTCAGTAAAGGATTTTTTATTCGAATTCCTATATTATTTCCCACTCTCTATCTTGTATTTCTATCTTACGTAGTGTTGTACTATTTATCTTTTGTACTGCAAAATGCTTGCCAAAATATTGAAACTATCCAAAAAACTTTTACAGATATAATTTTTTAAAATTATAAATTATATTATTAGATTTATATAAAAATAGCTACAGTGTAATAAAGAGAATGTATTTAACTTTAAAATCACCTTATTACTAGTAATTAGAGCTACTGTTTTTATAAAAATATCATTATGCTCTATGTAAAACCTAATTAATATTTTTTACACAAATATTTCTTATATTCGTAAACTAATAATTTTTTTTTTAATTATGATTATAGTTTAAACTTTTATACCTTTTGAAGCCTCATTTTCTTTTATAAAGGATGTGTAAAAATATTCGAGTTATTTAATTTTTACAGAATTATATCTGTTTGAAAATTGTTTATATTTGCAGCCGTCGTGACAAAGTTAACTACCTGAAGTTTCTTAAAATGTCGTTTAAAGGTTGGAAAAAAGCCGAGGTTATAAAGGATCATTCGATCTGAAATTCTCTTTTTGGCCAATAAATCAGTCATTTCTTTTCCTAAAATTCTACAATGATAAGGAATCAACTGGATTGTGAAAATATACTCAATTGTTGCGAATTTTTGTGGAGAGATTTGACATTTTAACTATATCTGCAGAAGAATAACTTTACAAAGCTTTTTATTGATGTGGAGCTGTTTGCAGGCAGAAATGATGATGACAACATTTAGAATTTGTCAATAAACAAGAAGGCTGTTCTAAGGCGAATTGCAAAAATTCCACCGCCATAGGCTGTTCTTACATAATAACTCACAAGGTTGCGTAGCTACCGCCATACCAATGATTCAGGGCCCCATGGTACTGGAGCTCCAACGTGTAACCACAAGGAGCCTATAACAGGGCTTTTAACAAAACAGGGTCCCAAAGGGTTTTGATGGACCCCTCAGAACTCGTTACGCCAGTGGGTGGTACTCACAGAGATATAAAGGCGAAATGGTTTGCAACAAACTCCAGGCATTAGGCTGATCCCCGGGGAAAAAAGGGCACAACAAAAAACTCTTAATTTAAAGAATAAAGATGTTTCTATAAAAGTAAATATTCAATATTATTGTTCTCTTATTTTACGACGTACAATGTTGGATAACAGTTTTTTAAATTTATTAATACTGTCTTCAAATCTGGAAATAAGTTATACTTGAACTTTTCTGAAAACTCAAGGTATTTACACATATATATGGGGAAATTAAGATATGAAAAATTTGTTTCATGAGAGTTGCCATATTTTAAAACTTATTTTGTTGAAAATAACTAAGAAAATTAGTGACAAATAGTACTTGCGGTTGACGTGTGCATTGGCTGGGGTTATAAAATTCATGTGGTGTTCGATGACTACCGGAAATTCCGCCGCGCTTTTTGTACCTTCAAGCTGAAATTTACATCTTTTTAGGTATATTTGCGGCAGCACACACCCACTTTTTACGAAGAAAATTAAAATGTACGCTCGGAATTTTCCTATGTTGACCTCGTATACTTTCCCAAATTATTATTCCGGCTTTTGAAAAAAATTGTATATTTTCAGAACTCTGCAACCCCTTTCAGTTTATACGGTTGTCATTTCTTTTTTAATATAAACATGATTTTGATCTATATATAGAAATCAAATTTATTTCCATGCTCAAATTTTGTTTATTTTTAAATCTGTCATTTTATACCCGGCGTATAACGCGCACCCGTAAATTTCAAATTTGATTTTTTTTCTTAAAGTGCGCGTTATATCCCTTTCAACACCAATTATTTTTATCTTTAGTAATTCAAATTCTTCTGGTAATTAATATTATATAGACCCCAATGACATTGGGGAAATTAATAAAAAAATCCCCGCTCCCCCCACCTGGAACGTAGACGGTACCCGCACGGTCGTGCGGGTTGGGCGTTATCTGTGAAACAGGTCACCTGTGAAATGTTTACATTTTTAGCCCTAAGTTCATAGAAGAAACAATCTTAATTCAATTAAAATTGTTAAAAATAAGGAAATTATTGATGTATAGTTACTTCTTTTATTAATTCATTATTTATTTACTGTAAAAATCTTTTGTTTTGTTTTTGACATGTATAAAAACCATTTGCATTTCTTACAAAAATGTTTTCGAACTGCTTTCGTAGTTTTCAAATCTGCACTTTCGAGAATAGCGAAATGTCATCAACACATCAAAATGACTATACATGCCAAGCCTTTTTATCTTAGAGATAGCTGGGATCAAAGCCATGACATGTATAGCAGATGGATTATAACGCTTCGATCTTTTGCTAGTGGAATTACAACACTGTTACCTTCATCATCAAATGCTTTTTTGTTAGTAGGTGGAGGAGAGGCTGATAACGCTTCGACTATCTATAAATTAAATTTAAGCGACCCATTTGATTTTAGATGAATTTTGCTTGATATTGCATCTTGTTTGCACACAGAAACCAAGAACTTGCAACAGCTAAATAAATGTAATGAATGTGTTTAGAGACTCTTTTATGGTAAAGGATAATTCTACCGTAGTTAGTCAAATTCTCAGGTCATTCTCTAGTATATATTTACTACAGTCACATTATCTATAAAAAATAGCTCTTGAAATAATATTTTTTAAAAAGGAATTTAAGAACTTTTAGCATAGGAATTTATGCAGAATATCTTAAAATAGAAAAATAGGTGTGCTGAACAAATCATAGGGTAAAAATTTGGAAAACTTGGGGTGACAAAAGTATTAATTCTAAGTATGAAATTATACATGTATTCTAGACCAGGGGTATCAACCCAAATGAGCTTTGCGGGCCACTTCAGGCATTAGAATCTCACGGGCCGCACATAAAATAACTATATTATCCATATATCGGATTTGGAAAGAAAAAGAACATTTATCTGAGTGAAAATTTAAAACAGAACGAATTATTATTATTGTTTTTCATTATTTTTCATGTTATACATAATGTAGTAATGTTTGTATAATATAATAATGCAATGATCAAATAATGTTTAAATATTACAGTTGCCATTTTTCTTGAAAAGTAGAGTGTTCTTTTGAATTGATAATTCATTACTCATTGTTGAAATTTAATTGTGATGTCATTCGCAAAAGATTAAGTATACATTGCGCATCTTAACCGTCCTCAATATTTTTTTAAAATTTAAAAAACATCTCTGGTTGAATTTTGTTTTAGGCACTCCAAAAGAAATTAAAAGTAAAAAACTTTTTAAAACAAGCTTTTTTATTTAAATGCTCTAAAAAGAATAAAATAAACTATAACTTTTAAAACTTTTTTTTTTTTTTGCTATCCAACATAACGTCATTACACAATTTATGATATAAAAGCACGATAGCGGATTTACGTACACGTATTTACTTAGTTTGAAAATTTTTAAAATTAAAATCCAATGAGATCAAGAGTTTATTTAATTTGCTTGTTTGTATCTACGCTGATAAATCTCGCTACAAGCTTTTATATCATAGAATTGTGTAATGTCGTTAGACGATTACAGAAAGTTTTAAAAGAAAAGTTTATTTTATTCTTTAAACTTGACTAAGCCTGGGTACAAAAGGATTTTACTGAGCTTATTTTTAACTGTTTAGTTATCACTGGACGGGTTCTCAGTCTATTCATCTCATTCAACGCATCATTGTTTGCAAGGGTCGTTTTGCCAGTTAATTTTTAACAGGCTAGCTCAGGGGTACTAAAATCTTTTTTCCCGCCGGGCTGTACACATGATAAATATTTCCTCGAGCCGCAACAAAGAGGATAATGGGGGGCAAAGATAAACACTTTAAGATAAAAAAACGGTGGGCAAAGCAAAATTAATCAAAATATTAAAACTCATTTTTTTTCCTTTTACTACAATACTATATTTAAAACAAAACCCCCAAAATTGTTTTTTAAAATCCGTAATTACTAAACCAATTTTATAAATCATTGTGAAGTTTAGATAATACTATTGTACAAACGAAAAGTTTCGTGCAAATAACTTTAAAAATAGCAGTTTTTAAATGCTTTATTAAAAATATATGAGAGTATTTTTTTTTTTTGAAAAATCATTAGGAAAAAAACTCTCTGTTTTGTTATTTTATTTTTAAATGACTGATTCTACTCGGCCAAAAAAGCTGAACTTTTTTGGTACAGAATATCGATTCATTAAAATGTAAAAAAATTCATACGGAACGATAACAAAAGTAATTTCATGAAAATTCATTTTAGAAAAAATCGTAAGAAAATAGAAAATATATCATTATTTTTTAAAAAGAATTAAACAATTATAGTGATGAAATAAATGATCTTTCCGATTATGTAATTATTTTTGTCTCAGTTTATTCTAGAAATAATAAGACGGGTTTTAAAAGGTCGAAAAATCAGCCTTCTTTAAAGCTCAATCCGATAAGATGCTAGGAAGAATAAAACGCTAATAGAGGGGTAAAGGGTTTTAATTAATATATTTTTTAACCGATTGTGATATCGGACTATAAATAGCCAGAGCATGCATTGTCCTCCAAACTAAGCTTGACTATACAAGATTTCAGCTCAATCGGTTGAAGACATCAGCTTCAAAATTGAGTTGCAAGATTCCACCGAAAAAATTACTTTAATTAATATCTTTTAAACTATTTGCGATAACGGAATATAAATGATCAAATATGCTTTGCCATCAATCTAATCGTCATAGAAAAATTCAGCTCAATCGGTGGAATACATCAGCTTCAAAATTGAGTTGCAAGATTCCAGCCAGACTTTTACATTGCAAGTTAAATAAAGCTTGTGAAAAACAGGAAAGAACGTGGAAATTAAATTTGATGAAGAAAAAAGTTACGAAGGAAAATTAAAATGATTTAAAATAGAATTTAAAAAACTGGGAGCTCCCGGGAATCGAACCCAGGAATCATTTGAAGCCAGCTACTCTACCCACTAGGCTACAGGATTCATGCAAACGGAAGTAAACTAAGCCTAATACAGTAAAATTTTTTAATTAATAACTTTTTTAACTAATTGTGATATTGGAATATAAATGGTCAAAATATGCATTGTCATCGTAACGAGCATACAAGATTTCATCTCAATTAGTTGAAGACATCAACTTCAAAAATTGAGTTGCAAGATTCCACCACCCGAACAAATTGGTTTAATTAATATCTTTTACCTAAATGCGATACCGGAATATAAATGGCCAAAAGCATGCATTTTTCATCTAAACTAAACTTGTATACAAAATTTCAGCTGAATCGGTTTGAAGACATGAGCTTAAAAATTGAGTTGAAGGATTCACCCGAACATTTTACATTGCAAGTTAAATAAAAGCTTGTAATAGAAGGAGGACAAATAAAAGTCGCACACATGTGTACTATCTATAATAAATGATGTGCATAATGCAATTTAGTAGGCTGTAAGGTAATTTATTATAATAAATCAAATACAACTGTTTGATAAATGTAAAATCTATTTTAATCTAAGGACACATTTCTGTTATAAAAGAGGATTTGTTTAAAATAGAACAGATATATATATAACAATCAATTACGTTGTAAATTTATATATATACCATATATATATATATATATATATATATATATATATATATATATACTATATATGAAATAAATTTGTATCCAAAAACCGAAATAATAGATAATAGACCTAACAAATAACATAATAAAACTATAAAGAGCAAAAACATGAAGATCAATTTATAGAAAAATACAAAAGGAACTAAACAAAGAACCTAGCGAGTCAGAAAGCAATTTCGGACTTAGGAACTGAATAAGTGGGGTTAAACTAGTTTGAAGGCGCCAACCCTCCCCTTTGCAATGTGGTAGGAAAAGAGTAAATCAAGTAAACAAAAAATTCAAAAGTATATAAGAAATTAACAAAAATTTGAAAAAACTCGCAGAAAGTATGATAAAACCACTGACTACTTTTCTGAAATAAATTCTCCCACAAATTCATAAAGCAGAAATAATAATAATAATAATAATAATATATGGCGTATTATAGTAGCGTTGGCCGGTGTACGTGGTTCTGTCATATTTGTTTATTAACGACGTGCTGGGAATGGGTTTATCTTTTTATTTTTTAGCACACATGGCGTAACTCACATAGCAACTGGTCACTCACTTTTCTATTTTACATATCTGGTAAAAACACATGAGCAGACACCTATAAAAGGAAGCATCTTGACGGACACAACACGAAGACAAAAGAGGAACAAAAAGCATTTTGTCTGATTTGGAATGGGCATATTCTGTCTAAAGAGTATTTTGTTCAGGTTTAGGGGCTTGTGTTTTCATTAAGCGGGTAGCTACCATAAGCCATTCTGTAGGTGAGGTAGGGGGATTTATCGTCATTAATTGTTTAATATTGGCGGGCATTCCCTCAGTAAGTCCCTCCAAAATGAGTTGAGGAGATAAACATAATTGCCTACCATAATTTGGTTTTGATGAAAATATTGCTCTAAATTATCTTTTAATTGAGTTGTGAAATCTGCTAAACTTACAACATTAGGTTTTAAAAATTTCGATAAAAATCAGCGCGAACAAGTTCTCTAAAATTTGAAATATTAAGACAAAAGAGTTAATATAAGAGGGTTTGTCGTTTTTAGGAATTTTGATATGTTTACAATTTTCAACTATCATCTTTATTACTGAGTGTACATGCATTTTTAAAATAATCTAATCAAGCTTCTATTAACATTCCATTTTTTAGAATCCAAAGGGATTATATATGGTTCATTAGGGGTTTTGGTTGTTACTTAACAGCCAAATTGGTTTGCTCATTATTCACCATTTAAAACCAGATCTGAGAATCATACAGAAATTAAAAATCTTAATTTAAGCAGAAATTTGAAATACAAAAAATACCGAAATATACAATTGAAATTTCACAAAAAATCAAAACATTTGCAGCTATTAATTATTATAAAATTCAAATATATCAAACCTTAAAGAAGTACTTAAATTTCGTATTTCAATTGATATTGTTTATCATAATTAAAAAACATGTAATGCAACACTATGAAAAATATGTCAAATAATTTTTCATGAAATATTAAACATAAAAATATCAAAGATCAGAATCACTCTAAAAAAATCATACCTATAAAATTTGCAATGTAAATGATTTTTGAAAATAAATTTTAATATACCGAAATACATTTTAAAATAAATCACCATAACCACAGGATCCATTAATGTTGAGAAGCAAAACGAAAACCCCGCTGAGCTCAGCATTCATTCTTTCAATTTAGTAACGCATTTTAAATATTTTTGCTTTTCAAGTGAATCACAAACCTGTTATTGGCTTCTTCCAGTGCTTCTCAAAATTTCAATACTGGCGCCCCCCTTTTCAATCACCAATTTTTATCACTTTTATATACATTAATAAATTAATGGATGCAATAATAATGCACTTTGACGCTAAAGCTACAATACACGATCTTAATTATAAACCGTACAAATTAATAACATAGAAATTATTAAATTTTGTATATGTTGCATTAAGCAAAAAAATAATAATAAGTAATAGGATAATTATTGTATTTATTTTTCCTTTCTCTAATTTTCTAAATTGGAACATATTATTGCAAAATGTGGTGGCTGTAGAAATAAAATATAGATATCAGCTAAATATAGAAAAAAAGAACTCAATTTCTAAAAATCTTTAAAAATTTGCTCTACCAGAACAAACCCATGGAAGTCGCTAATACTTATTAACTTGTTCTTAATTCAGTATTAATAAGATAAGTATTAAATTTTTTTTTTATATATCTTACTCTTAAAAGTAATATATATTTTAAGTAAATTACTTTTAAGTAATAGGTTAATTATGTTATTTTCTTTCTCAAATTTTTAGAATTGAAACAGATTGAGAAATAATATTTAATTAAGATTTATTTCATTCAAGATCCATTTCTAAAAGTACAAATGTCATTAAAAAATAGCCTAATCTATGTGTGTGTGTTGCTCTTTTATCATATCCATTACATCTGGCATTCTCGCGAACGTTCATGTGAGTCTAGGCAACCTAACAGACGTCTGCACAAAACATGTAAAAATGCCGTACCTCGTACAATTCTAGTCAGTCTTGGCCGAATCGATTAGCTACCGAATCTCTCTTGAATGTACATTTCATAATTCATGCGTTAATTGTAATTCACGGTATTAAGTATTTACGGCAGTGGATTAAAACAAAATCATAGATATATTTTTAAATCACTGCGAGCATTCATTGATAATAAAGCATCAAGTACAGAGACGAGGAGCAAATTGATAACAAGTTACGAATGGGTTGGGATCAATTTCTGAAATACTTCAAAAAGGCTCTCAACTGCCAAAAAGAAGTCTTCATAGATTTCACATCCAGTGACGAAACTAAAAGGGCAATTTGTAATAAATCACACTGAATTCTGGATAGAGGTGGATACTGAATTTTCTGCACTGAAAACAAAAAAAACATTTCGTATACTATTACCATTTTTAACATCATACCTTTTGTGAATCCAGTTTTCTGCGATGGCTACTTTGAAGACAAAATATAGAGCTGAGCTAAATATCAAAAAATAACTCTGAAAGTGTCAATTTACAATTTTAGCCTTCCACTTTGAAAAATTTTTTGCTCTGCAAAGACAAGGCCATGAAGTCACTGATAATTATTAAACTTGTTCTTAAATACTGGCTGGAAGTACCCACTCTTAGGAACTTGAGTTTATTTTTTTAAAAATGATAATACGTATTCTTGATATAATAGCCAAAGCTTTAATTGTAAGGAGAGTAAAACCAAGTGCATGACAATGTATACAAAATGTAAAATGATTTATTGGAAATGAATACTCATATTATAAACGGTTTTAAATGGTGTGTAATTTTGAGCCTCGCAGAATTAGCATTTAGAATAAATGTTAAGTAATAAAAAGAATATAAAATTCTAATGAATAACAATTGTGTTATTTTTAAATATTTAAAGCGAAAGCCGGGATCAGGTGTTGCACTCGAAACTAACGTTAATGGTCTTGAGGATTGATGCACCCCCAATTCTTTTTATAATTATTTTCAATATACAAGATAAAATCACAATTTCGGTGATAATTTAACTAAGAGAAAATATACTTACCTATTTATCTTTCATAGTTTGAAAATATCCAAATAAAACTGAACTAAATTGTTCCCATATTGCGTGACCTTAATAAAGGACACAAATCAGACACTTTATGCTAACATTACAGGAAAGTTATTTTCAAGCAAAACTGTCACATTTGTTCACGTTATTGTAGTGCAATGTCCTTTTGATGATCGACAAATATCCTGTTGAACTTTTCTTGCTTGTCTTTTTGACAGGGTGAGATTCTTTTGCGGTACATATGGCTTCATATTTTTCTTGATAAAGTTCATAATGCCTTTGTAGAAATTTTCCTTTCGTTTCATGTTTATTACTTTCTCGTTTACTTTCGCTAACATGATTAATATGCATTATTTCCTTAAGTGTTGCTTCCTTTTGTTTTGATCAGCTTCAATTTCCTTTCAGAGATCACATATGCTTAATTCTTTTTTATATTCTGCTCATTTACATTTTATAAACCACCATAATCGGTCGTACAACATCACAATTAAAAACCACTAAGTTATGCATAGAAGAAATACGGCATGTTCAGAAAGTATTTTTTGAAATCAGTGGTCATGCCGAGAACTCCGGTCTAAACAAGTACCTTAAAGTTTCTAAAAAACGTTTGCCACTCCCAAAAAGGAGATATGTTTTTCAATTCATTTTAGCTCCCATTAAGACTGTCATATTAGAATATTCTCTGTCAAGGTCATTGGTAACAAATAAACAGTTTTCCCAGAATTAACGATTTTTGTATTATATGTTTCAGTATACTCATAAAAATAAATCTTGGCCAATTAATCCTTCAAAGTGCTCAATATGCTTATCCATGTATCAAAACTCTTTCACATTGTAAAAAGAAAAGCGCAACAGATATATAATTTACAACTTCTAAAAAAAGGGATGCAGGTAACCATACCAGTTCGAAAGCCAGCAAAGTAATACTTTTGGGTTAAAAGAAACGTAATAAAAATCTGTCATCGTAGGATTACAGCAAAGCAAACAAAATATGCGCATTTGGTTATAGGATCAAAAAGATAGCTAATGAGCGTTCAAAGTAGAATCTTTTATTTTTTGATGACCTTTTCACCAGATGATATATATAAATCATATCAAAAGGAAGTAAATCTGTATTTTTATTACATCAGAAAGTATTTTCATTCCAGTAAATTAATTTTTAACCTTTCGATATGCTCGCGCCCCCTTGAAGGGTTATCGCGCCCCCCAGGTGGCGCGCCCCACAGTTTGAGAAACACTGGCTTATTCACAACACTTTTTTGATGTAAACGAAGCCGTCTCGCACGAACTTGAACGGAGATTTCCCCCTGCTTAATGAAGTAGTTGAACACACATCAGGAATTTTAGTAAACGGATGAAGGGTTTTTCTTTGTTGTCGCTGGGAACGCTCACTTTATTCCTTGTTTTCAAGCATATCTCTGCGGCAGGAAACCATCCTGCCAATTTTTGTGGCGTATTGTAGTAGCGTTGGTCGGTGTATGTGGCTGTCATATTTGATTTATTAAGGTATGTGACTACCCGAAAATCCTCGATTTGTAGAAAATTTTCGTTTAATTTGTTTTAATATTATAGCCCATACGCTTAAGATTCCAAAAATACTTTATTTTAGTTCCTACGATATTTAGAAGCTAAGTTGCCAAGCTTATTTAGTAAACTGGAAATGTAATTTTCAAAACCAGAAATTGGTGTTTAAAGAGACATAAAATGTAAACAAAATAGTTTGACCGTCTTTTCTGACTTAAGCAATATAAATATTTAATATTTATTGTAAATATAGATCATCATTATCTTTTATTTAATAATGCTTTTTAATCTGGCAACTGTTTTTTAATTCAAGCTTGTTTTACTAGAATTGGCAATAATATTATCGTTTATAGTTTGTTTACATTTGTTCATTCTAAGCGTTCTTCTTAATTATTACTTACTTTTGATATTTTTACAGTTTATTCATTCATTTTCATTTAATTTTAACATTTTATTTGACTGCGGTTGTTGAAAATGCCAAAAGCTAGATAAATGCCCAGAAAAGAAAAGTTTTATGGTAATAGGTTTACCAAGTTAGAACAAAACAGTAATAACCGTCTGCAGTAAGGGGCCGAAATTGAGCAGTTTTGATGTGCTGAACCTGAACTTCATGGTTCTACAGAGATATAATTATAAATTTCCAAGCTTTGATGGGAATTATTTCAATCCTGTGTTGTCCGGAATGTTATGCAACTGAATTGAAACTGTCAGAAGATTCTAGGGAAGGACTTTGCTCTAACTTGTGTGTGGCTTGCAGTTAAGGATACATGATTGGCTTTACTTCTACTCCTACAGAAAATAAAAAATTCTCTCTCAATACTTTATTGGTATTTGGATTGAGATTGATTGGCAGAGGTTTCACAGCTGGTAAGAAGTTGTTATGCACTTTAAGTGCCATGCGTTTCTAAAAGCACCTTCAGAGCTCATGAACTCAAACTGCTTGGAAGCACTAGTACAGTTATGTTCGGAGAAAATATGAAACTGTATCTAAAGTGCGAAATTTTTAAAAAAAGTTTCAGTGGAGAATGGCTTTTTATGGCAGCAAGAGGCCATATGTCACTTAATAGCTGCGTTCAGTTATTTCCATTGATACTGGAAAAATTTTAGATCTGGAAGTGGCAGGCACAGTATTGCAAAATGTGTGAAATGAATGTGAAATCTGAGCATGAATGTTCAAATTACAAGGATCCTCTGGAAACATGGAAGCTGTTGGAGCTTTCAGAATTTTGAAAGGTCACTAATCAAGCAGAAGACCTGCGTACACCGGAAGTACTATGGTGATGGTGATTCCAAAGGAGCTTTTACAAGTGAAAGATATATATGGTGAAAACAGTGTCACAAAACTTGAATGTATAGGACATATACAAAAAGAATAGGCTCACGTTTAGGGAAACTAAAAGAACACCAAGGACTTACAGTGGAAAGGGAAATTAACTGATAAATTTATTGATAAACTGCAGAACTATTATGGGATTGCCATCGAAGCAATGTTGGATGCCTCGAAAAAATGCAATCTGCTGTAATAGCTGCCCAGCTTCTTTCACTCAACACTCTACCAGCAATCAAAATCCCATGCATGGGCAATGTCCAACAGGAAAAGATAGCTGGTGCAAGTATATAAACAAGCATTATGTGATGGTAAATTATATGTAGACAAAACAGCAGGCCTTTCAAATTCAGTGATTTTGAAATTGTTAAAACTACTTATTTAGCACTTTGTGATAAGGTTGCTAAAAAATGCCTTCATGGCATGACTCAAAACAATAATGAAAGCTTTAATAATGTGTATTGTGGTCTGTTTTGCCGAAAAGAAATTTTTTGTTCATAAAAACTTTGTTTTGGGTTCACACATTGCTGTCCTCTTATACTCAATTCTGGTATTTAGGGCTGTTGCCTGTATTTAATTATTTAGGTATAGAAATTGATCCAATGACACTTAAAAATTATATGGGAATTGACACAGAGAGAATTCAAAAATCGAAACGCCAGTCATTACCTTCAAAAAATTCTCACCAGAAAAAAGCAAAAAGCCAAAAAAAAGTCCAAATTAACTAAAACTGAAGCTAAAGAGGGCTTAAGCTATAAATATGGGGAGTTTTGAAAATGTTTTGTAAGTAGAAAAGTAATTATTTAGAGTTAAAATTATTAAATGTGTTTTACGAGAAACTGTTATTCAATATTTTTCTTCATGATAAAGCTTACTACACAAAATATTTTTAAGATACTAAATCTAAATTTTCAGAACATGTTTTATGTAGTTCTATCTGTGTTATGAATCAAAATCTAATCTCTGTGTATATATTTATGTACTTAATTGCTTTTTTATGGGAAAAAAAGCATTAATTTTTTTAAAAATTGAGTTTTTGCATAAAATTTGGCATATTTAAAAAACTTCTAAAAGCATTACAAATTTTTTGATTCCTATAAAAGATAAAGATGTTATTTATGTACTGTATAAATATTATTTGAATATATTTATTAGAATTTTGTGTACAAGATTTGTCGTAACTGCAATTTTTCACCAAAATTTCGCTAAAAACGACAATTGTTATAGTATACAAAACTCTCCAGAAAACAACAAAAGGGTAAAATAAATGGCCAAATCAGTTTTACATGAAGCTAAAAAGAGCTTGAGCTATAAATATGGAGAGTTTAAAAAGTGTACAATTAGTAGAAAATTTTTCATTTTGTATTAAAATCTTTAAATGCATTTTCTGAGAAACTGTTTTTCAATTTTTTTCTTCACGGCACAGTTCACTACAGAATTTCTTTTTAAGATATTGACCTGAAATTTTCAGAAAATGTTTTATTTAGTTTTATCTGTTGTCTGGACTATAATCTAATCTCTGTGTATATATTTATTTATTTTTTTGCACTTTTTGTGAGAAAATAACATTAGTGTTTTGTAAAAAATTGAGTTTTTGCGTAAAAATTGACATATTTCAAAACCTTTAAGAAGTATTTACAAATTTTATAGCTATCAACACAGATAATAATGGCATTTATGTACTGTATAAATATTATAAGAATATATTAATTAGAATTTTCAATACAATCCTTACCGCAACTGCAATTTTTCACTAAAATTTCACTCAAAATTCCCCATATTTCAAAAATTAATTTTAACTTTGTAAAAACTGTATTGGAATTCTTACTTTTATGTCCCATTTCAAATAAAAAAATGTTTATTTAAATGAAATTTTATATATTTCAAAAAAAGTGCTCCGAAGGTAGTCACATACCTTAACGACGTCTTCAGAATGGAGTTTTATCTTTTATTTTTTTAAGCATTCATAGCGTAACTCACATAGCAACTGGTCTCTCTCTCTCACACACACAATCACTTTCTATTTTACATCTCTTCGGTAAAAACACATGAGCAGACAAATATAACGGGAGCAACATCTTGGCGGACACAACACGAAGACAAAGAGCAGCAGTTATTCCCATTCTTATATGATGACGGCAAGCAGACAAATAGAGAGCGATTACATCAGATTTTTGATTTTATACCAGCAGTGCAAGCTCGTGACTATTACACAATAGTAGTTCTGATTGGATAGAATTGGGAGGGACACAGATTTCGGTTTAGTCCATTACGATTAAGATTACAATATTAATTTTAGACCAAAGAATTAAAGTTGGATTAAACTTTAGTACAAAAAGTTAACAAAAAGGATACTAGAGGGAATTATTACACACACACACATATATATATATATATAAATATAAATTTCCCCTCAAATAAATTTCAAAATGAAAAAACTTTAAAAATCTGATATTTAAAATTTTTTTTAAAAGAGTTGATGAGCCGCAACTTACGTACTGGCTGATCGCGTGTTGGGCATCTCTGTTCTAAACAACAAATCAAATTATATATGCTATAAACAGTACAAAAATAATGTATTGTATGCTATACATTTTGCGCTTCGACATTTTATTCCGAAGCTAAATTAACATCTACCTTTTGCTTACATAAGATGCACTTTACGACATGATTACTTATCATTTTCTCAAATTTCAAAAGGAATCATATTTGTGAAATGCCGTAATATTGTGGAATGGTTACAGTAATCTGCTCTCACAGCCAAACAGAACAAAAGTTGAAAATAATTAAGCACTTGATCCTAAGTAAAAACGAAGAACCTGCCAAAGGGTATATCAACGCACGCGTCTAACTTTTTTCAACGCTCCTTCTAAACCATTTTTGGAAAATGGATAGTTTCTTATGTAGCTGTGGCTGTGGTAGCCTAGTGCTCAAGGTATCGGATCGTGGCTGGAATGTGACGAGTTCGAGCCTAGTACTAACACCCGCCGTGTAGCGGCGTGATGCACGTGAAATCTGTCGAGAGCTGAAACGTCCTCCCGTTAGTATGGTAGTTAGGAGAGGGGACGCCAGCTTAGGTGTCATTCCCGTCACTTGTGACCATGGTTCAAAATAACGTGGTCCGTCGACAAAAGTCCTCATACAGCTGAACAGTGCGACGTTAATGGTTACATTTTACACTCATGGTTACATTTTACAAGTTCCAGCGCCAAAAGCCCTAGAGTTGTAGAATAATACGGCATAAATAATCACTCACTTGGGATACAGTTTCAGCAAGTATACGGTTTATTCTAAACGTACAAATAATGTTTTACACAATGAAATAGAAATTTCATTATATTTTTTGATAATATTTATCTTTCTTGTATTCACTTACTGAGATTTATACAAGCTATAGGAAGACTTTGGAGGATGAATGAATGAGTGAGTGAATATTAATGTCGCCTTATTCAGCTACACGAGTGCTTTTAAAAACAGACGTAATAATTTTGAAACATAAAAATGGGAAAAGGCGACACTTGAGCTGGCACCCCCTCTATCAACTTCCAGATCATATAAACGGGAGAGCGTATGAGCATTATCCCCTCTACACGGCAGGTATTTAGAGGCACTAAGCTCGAACTCACGGCCAAAAGACCCGCCTTGTAGGAAAGCGATATACGTTAAATCTGTCGACAGCTCAAACGTCCAACCGTTGGAGTGGTATGGTAGTTAGGAAAGAGGGTGCTAGCTCAAGTGTCGTCCTCTTCACTTGAACGTGGTTAAGAATTACGAGGTCCTTCGCGAAAAGCCCTCGCGTAGCTGAACAGTGCGATGTTAATACTCATTATTCTCATGTAGCTGACAATAAAGTCATGTCCATTAGTTCGTAGGCGAATCCTAAATGTATATATTTGGATGCCTCCTTTTTGGGTATGTCATAACTTGGATGTGACTCGCGGTTACACTTCGCCGTCAATGCAAATCGCTGTTAATACAAATATTTATTTTAACCTACTTATACAGGAATAAAAAAGAAAGAAAATACAGTTGATTCGTCATCTGCAATCACCATTTCTATAAATAATATTTTGTACCAGTTATCCCAGTAGATATTGTTAAGCTGCACCTAACGTTAAAAATAGAACAGGATTTAATACCAGTGCTTGAAAAATACATAATCTCGTTTTAATGTATCCGACAAAGTTCAGAACAGAGATTTAAAAAAAAAACGCATAAATGGATAATTTTCATATTTAGTGTCACTTAGATTAGAATAACGCATAAAATTGTTTTAAGGACATTTTGACAAAAAAATTTATTTAAATACAATATTTCGGCAAAAAATTAACTTGGAATAACCTTTTTATCAAAATGTTCCCCTTTTGTGAAAAATGCCTCTCTTATAATAATACTTTGCCTGTGTATAGGTCATTCCCCTGTACAGAGGCTCAACTATGATTTTTGAAAAATTCACATTATTTTCAGAGATACCACCAAGTGAAATAATTATCGGCATAATTATTATGCAAAAAATATTTTCTAGGTATATCACACTCAGTACCAAAAAAAAGGCCACCGAGCTATCTTGCAGGCACTGGTAAGCTAATCTATTTGTTCTCCCCTGTCACTGGATGTCACTGGGTACATGGCTCGCAAAGCGAGCCTCCAACCCATATCATAGGAGTTAACGGTAACTGAAAGAAGTAGCGTCCTTGGTGGTAGGAAACAGCCTGATAGGTCGTTGGTACGTGGAGAGAGGGCGTGGCTACGAAGCACTTGGAGAAACAAATTTTGAGTTGGAAAAAGTCCATCCTTGAATGGTAGAGAGGTTGTCTTGTAATTGCTTGAGCGATTAGAGAGAGAGTGATCTGACTCTAGATTGCATGCCCTGAAGTTTGTGAGAGAATAATTGAATGGGAAGATTGCCTGTGTGGGTATACAGATTAATTAAAGAAGTAAGCAAAATGTAATTTTAAAAATTTTGTAAGTAAT
>BMAV01003761.1:59572-90072 GCA_019973955.1 Trichonephila inaurata madagascariensis | reverse complement strand
TCCTTCTAAACCGTTTTTGGAAAATGGAGTTTATTGTGTAGCTGTGGATGCGGTAGCCTAGTGGTCAAGGTATCGGATCGTGCCTGGCATGTGACGAGTTCGAGCCTAGTACCTCTAAAGACCCTCCGTGTAAGAAAGTGACGTACGTTAATTCTGTCGTGAGCTCAAATGTCCTCCCGTTGGTGTGGTAGTTAGATGAAGGGGCTACCAGCTTAAGTGTCATCCACATCACTTGCCAATGGTTCAAAATAGCCTGGTCCATCGCCAAAAGGCCTCATTTAGCTGAACAGTGGGACGTTAATATTCACTCACTCTCTCATGGATACATATTACGAGTTTCGTTGAGAAAATCCCTGGAGTTGCTGAATAGTACGGCATAACTAATCAATAACTTGGGATACAGTTTCTGTAAGTATACAATTTATTCTAATTTATAAATAATGTTTTACGCGATGAAATAGAAATTTCATTATATTTCTTCATAATATTTCTCTTTTTGGTATTACCCTCCGGATTGATAAGCTACAGGGGTACTTTGGGGGGATGAATGAATGAGTGAATATTAATGTCGCCTTATTCAGCCACACGAGGGCTTTTGGCAACAGACGTAATAATTTTGAAGCATAGTAATGGGAAAAAGCGACACTTGAGTTGGCACCCCCTCTATCAACTTAAAGATCTTAAATCGGGAGAGCTTATGAGCATCATCCCCTGTACACGACGGGTTTCAGAGGCCTTAAGCTCGAAATCACGGACACGAGTCTTTACAAGACCCACCGTGTAGGGTAGCGATACAAGTTAAATCTGTCGAGAGCTCAAACGTCCTCTCGCAGGTGTGGTGTGGTAGTTAGGAAAGAGGTGCTAGCTCAGGTGTCGTCCTCTTCACTTGAACGTGGTTCAGAATTACTAGGTCCTTCGCCAAAAGCCCTCGTGTAGCTGAACAGTGCGATGTTAATACTCATTATTCTCATGTAGCTGACAATAAAGTCATGTCCATTAAAAACCCTTAGTTTGTAGGCGAATTCTAAATGTATATATTTGGATACCTCCTCTTCGGGTATGTCAGACTTTGGGTGTGAATCGTGGTTACACTTCGCCTTCAATACAAATAAATGTTAATACAAATTGTTATTTTAACTTACTTATACAGGAATAAAAAAGAAATAAAAGACACTTGATTCGTCATCTGCAATAAACAGTTCCATAAATAACATCCTGTACCAATTATCCCAGTACATATTGTTAAGATGAATCTGACATCAGAAAGAGAATAGGATTTAATACCAGTGTTTGAAAAATATATTATATTGTTACGTAGATCCGAGGGTTCGTGGATTTTATGCAAAACAATCACAAAGAAAACAAACTGTTCTTTTCGAGAGATGCGAATTTATTATCAAAAATCCAATCCTTTAAATACAGGATTCAGCAGTAATATTCACAGAGTAAATATCCGAAGGTCATCACAACTTCAACAGCAATCAAACACAATAACAAGTGTTTAAACATACACGTAAGTAAAGATTATTCACAAGCACAGTCGAGCTAATACCTAGTCAAAACTTATCCTCACTACCCGCTGATTTAATCCAGACTCCTCGCCCTACCGGCGAGCATATTTTATAGGCGCGACATAAACTTCCAGAAATATTGCCACTCGTGTCATTGAAATTGACACTAGTGGAGAGATCTACTACTTTCTAGAAGATTCCAGAGGGTTCCGAACTCGCCAACATGGTCGCCAATGACTCCAAAAGACTCTAAAATTACCAAAGTCGGCAAAAATGATGCCAACTTGGCTCTACCACCAAGATTTCTCCAAGTTCTCATTGAATCGCCATTATAAACTATGGGGTGGCATTGCTTTTTAGCACAATTTTAACATGAAATAAATATAACACATATAGTAATATAAATGCATGAAGCACTCAAATACAAATTATTTACACTATTTACACAAATTTCGTAACACTGGATCTCCTCAGAGACTGCACGTCCGGGCAGTATAATCCCTGAGTAAGAGGCATCTATTTACAGGCAAATTACTCCCATAATAATCACATATAAAGTAACAAATGTATTCCACAGCATATACAATACAAATAAAATCAAAGCACTTGAAGAGATGTAAACATAAATTCCAATATTAAAATAAAATTAAGGAATTATAAAAGAGAAATAATTTACATTATTTACAAAATGATTAATGACCATGGTCTAAAATTAAGGATCTTATTCATCTTGGCAAAGATCAGGAGCCAGCCTATTATAATGTATTACCTTCGATTTTGAGTGTGGTGATTTCTGTATCCGCACTACAACGTCATTCAGTCTTTTTAGGACTGTGTAAGGACCTTCCCAGTTGGTTTGCAGCTTTGGAGAGAGTTCTTTTTGACGTTTTGGATTCCATAGCCACACTTTGTCGCCTTCATGGAAGTTGTGTCCGGTTGCTTTTGCGTCATATTGAGTCTAAATTTTCTCGGAAGCCAAGAAGATTCTTACCTTGCCAGATGATGCATATTCTTCATCCGTGCCTGGAGGTTCTCGATATACTCCTCATGCGACAAGAGTGCATCTGGTGGCCAGCTGAACAAAAGATATATGGGCAAACGAAGATCTCGGCCGAAGAGCATCCGGGATGGGGAATAGCCGGTTGTCTCGTGAATGGCATTTCTGTAGGCAAGCAGGAAAAGGGGCAATTTCTTGTCCCAGTCCTGTTTACTACTGGATACCATGACAGAGAGGCTGTTCAGGATGATCCGATTGAACCTCTCTAAAATGCCGTCAGACTGAGGATGCAAAGCTGTTGTCCTGGTTTTGTCGATGGCGAGTATTTCACACAGTCTTTTGAAAACTGCACAATCAAAGTGTCTCCCTTGATCGGAGTGCAGTTAAAGAGGGACCCCGAATCGTGAGATCCAGTGCTGAACTAGAACCTATGCAACAGTTGAGGCCTCTAGGTCGGGAATAGGATAGGCTTCAGGCTATTTAGTAAAGTAGTCCATGACAACCAATATGTTCTTGTTGCCATCTGATGATCTCGGAAGTCAGCCTAGGATGTCAAAAGCTATTCATTCGAAAGACGCTAACACATTATACAGCTGCAGTCTTACTGTAGTGCTGTTTCAGGGAATTTTGCGTGCAGTACAGGGATCACATGTGCGACAACACTTTTCCACGTCACTACGCACATTTTCCCAGTAGAAGAGCTCACGAACTTTTGTAAGGTCTTCATAACACCAAAATGACCAGCGTTTGGACTGCCATGCAGTTCCTTATGGACTGTTGATACTTTTGTCTTTGGGAGTATTATTTACCACCCCTGTATGTTTTTCCGTCTTCAGACTCCCATTTTCGATATAAAACACCATTTCTGAGATGGAGAGTCCCAAAGAGCCCAGTTACGCTTCGTTGTAAGATGGAAAGGGAAAATGTCTTGCCAGCTGGGCTTTTCGTCAGATGACTCTTTGAATTCTAAAATTGGTTTTATTTCAGGATCCGCCAGTTGATCTTTTCGGACGCTCTCATCACTCCACGGGTCCAATGTCGATGTTGATGATGTTGTAACTTGGTGGACTATAGGGTCTATTACGCCAAAATTTTTTTTTGATTTTCCAGACTATTGGCAGCTCTCAGGTCAGGGTCTTCTTGAAAGTGCGTCTGGATTTCCATGTGCTGATTCTTTTATGCGGCAAATTTCCAAGTCATACTCCTGTAGTCTCTGTATCAACCTAGCTATTTGGCCTTCTGGATTTTTAAAATTCAGTAGCCATGTCAATAAAGCATGATCTGTTCACTGCAGGAACCTTCGACCGTAGAGGTAATGATGTAAGTGTTCTACTGATTTTAATATAGCAAGCAGTTCCTTCCTGGTCACACAATAATTTCTTTCTGGTTTGGACAGACACTTGCTAAAATAGGCAACAACACGCTCCTGACCATCTATCTCTTGAGACAAAACATCAACATTACTCTCATGACTTGCATCTGTGCCCAGAATTGTTTCCCCATTTCAGAATAAGCCAGGATTGGAGCAGATGTTAGTGCGTCCTTAAGCTTGTTAAAAACGTTGTTACAATCAACCGTACAGATGAATTTGTGTTTTGCCTCGGTCAGCTTATGGAGTGGTCTGGCGATCGTTGAGAAATTTTTCACGAATTTCCGGTAATACGTGCTTAAGTCCAAGAAACTCCAGAGCTGGTGAACATCCGTCGGGCAGTTCCAGTCTTTAACAGCCGAGATCTTATCCGGGTCTGTTCGTACACCTTCTGCAGCAACGATGTGTCCCTGATAGGTGACTTCACGGCGGAATAGGTGGCACTTAGATTGATTTAATTTCAGGTTAGCTTCTTTCTGCTTTTGTAGCACACGTCTAATATTTTTCAGATTTTCTTCGAAGGAGCGACCTCCAATGATAATGTCATCAAGATAAACCAGGCAAGCCTCATACAACCATAGGACGCTTCAGGTGCGTTCCATAAGAGGCTCGAATGTTGCAGGTGCATTACACAAGCCGAAAGTAATAACCTTAAATTGACACAGTCTTTGTCCCATGGTGAAGGCAGTTTTCTCTTTATTGTCAGGGTTGGAGTTCTGCCAGCCAATACCCGCTCTTGAGATCTAGGGTAAAAAACTAGATATTGCCGGCAAGTGTGTCATCTATTCTGGGCAGAGGATAGCTGTCCTTCTTTATAACGTCATTCAACCGACGATAGTCCACAAAAAATCTCGAAAATCCATCTTTCCTTCTGACCAAGACGACGGGAGGTGGTCAAGGACTTCTCGATGGCTCAATGACTTCATTATCTTTCATGTCCTTAATGAGGTTTTTGGACTCCTCCCTGTTTAGCAAACGGTAGTCGTCGGGGGCTTCTTAATAGGAGAATGCTCTTCCGTATCACTTCGGTGTTGCGTTAGTCTAGTTTTTCCAAAGTCCTCAGATGTTCTTGAAAATAGGCTTTGGAATTTTTAATCAGCTTTCCTGCAGCACATCTCTTTTTCTTGTCTAAGTCAGTGTTTTGTAGTAAATCCTTAACTAGATCGTCTGAAGAATGGTCTTGGCTATTGCATTTTCAGTCTACATAAGTGACAGGAGCACAAACTGCTACTACCTCTCCTTCCTGAAAAGTCCTCGTCTTATCACTAATGTTAGTCACCATCACTGGGATGACTGACTTCGAGAGTTCTGCTACTGACAAAGCTATCAATACTCCTCCTTTTGAGTTTTTTGGGTCCGGATAATTAATTAGGCCGAATCGCAATTTTCTATTTTCTGCTACTAAACCGTGTATGTTGGTTTTTGCAATAATTTTCTGGTTGGGTTCAAATTGATTTTGAGAGCCAAAAAGAGTGATGTCTTCAAATTTAGAATGCATATTGATATTTTGAAAGCTCAATTTAAAGTTATTGTTCTTCAGAAAATCCAGTCCAAGAATACAGTGATCGGTGATATCTGCTATTTATGAAGTACGATGATATTCGATATTTTCAAACCTTAGAGTGGTGTTAGCTTTTACAGGAACCTGAATCTTGTCACCCGTCACTGTTTGCAAGGAAACACAGGACGGTGTCCAGATAATGCTAACCTTTGAATTTTGAGCCAAATATTTCCCGATGATAGACTTATTGGCCCCAGTATCAATAAGCATATGGCACGAGATGTTATTCATTTTTCCTACAACGTAAAGTCCCTTGTCTCCGCCATTCAATGCTGTAATCTGGAAAATTTTTTCATTGGACTTTTCATTATTTGGCAATCTCCGCTCCGCGAGATGGCCATATAATAGTCTTCCTGTTTCGAAGAAGAGACGGTGTTCCCTTTCTTCCTTGCTCGAGGACAGTTTCTTCTCAGGTGTCCCGTTCCACCGCATCCCCTGCAATTATAGTTGCGTTTCTCTTGTTTCGAAATTCCAGCCTTTATGGTTTGCATTTCCTCTTTCAATTCCTCCATATCCTTTAGCAATCGAGATTCACTCGGCTCATCTGCAATAACCCTAGCTCCTCGGATGGAATGGCTTTTTTTGCCACTGGCTTGAGTGGCGGCCTAGAATTTTGGGGCATATAACAGTACAGATTTAAGATCTTGGACATCTGCCATTCTTAAAGCCTTCTGGATTTCTCCCTCCTTCAGGCCGTCCACGAAATACTGTAAAGAGATTGTTTCTCGCACAGTTGCTGGGAGGTCGAAGAAAGCCAAGTTGGCGAGCCTTTCTACTTCGGAGGCATACTCTTGCAAGCTTTCTTGGGTTTTCTGGGGTCTTGTTTTCATCTGCAGACGTGCATATTCCTTGTAGTATGTTTGACCGAATTAAAGATCCAGAACATTACACAGGGAGTTCAAATTCAGTCGTTCTTTATCGGGAAGAGTCTGCAGTACTTCAGCAGATTCTCCTGTAAGGGATGCTGCTAGCTGACATTCTTCCGCCCCTTTAGTCCATCCATTGGCTTCAGAAATTATGGAAAATTGTGTCTTGTATACTTACCAGCTCATTCTTCCGTCATAGATCAACAGAATCACTAGTCCTGTAAAAGCATTTACAGGCACTGGAGAAGCAAGCACAGCTCTGAAAACGCAGACACAGGCACACTCTTACTTTGTTCTCATTTTCGCCAGCTAGAAATTTCTTCTCAAGATCTTCCATGTGTTTTGATATAAGGGTACAATTTTCACCTACTCCTTCAATTTCTTCTTCAACTTGCTCTTTAATCTTTTTTATTTCCTTTCCTACTTTCTCTTCAACTATTGCGATCTATTCTTTCATTTTTCCAGCTATTCTGTTTACAACACTTATTATTTTCTCTTCCAGAGAATTCTGCAGTTCTTCTTGACATTTCTGTACATTTTCTAGACCTTTCTGCATTTCTTGTTTAGTCTCTTCTTGGCCTTTCTCTATTCTCTCCTTTAACTCATTCTTAGTATCCTCCAGACCTTTCTGCATTTCTTCCCTAGTCTCTTCTTGACCTTTCTTCCTTTCTTACTTAGTTTCTTCTTGGCCGCTTTTCAAGGCATTGTTGCCTTCCAACAGCGTCTTCAGTTGCTCATCCATCGCTCGTGTTATTGTCATAATACCCCACTTCTGACACCAAACTGTTACGTAGATCCGGGTTCGCTGATTTTATGCAAAACAGTTAGAATGGAAATAAACTGTTCTTTTAGAGCGATGCGAATATATTGTCAAAAATCCAATCCTTCAAATACAGGATTCAGCAGCAATATTCACAGAGTAAATTCTATAGGTCATCACAACTTTATTATCAATCAAACACAATAACAAGTGTTTAAAAGTACACATAAGTAAAGTTTATTCACAAGCACAGTCGAGCTGATCGCTAGTCAAAACAATCCTCACTACTCGCTGGTTTAATCTAGACTCCTCACCGTACCGGCGTTACTTTGTTACTGAATGCTGTACATTTCCAAATAAAAAAAAATGGGTTCTAGAATTTGTGAAAAAAGAAAATGGAATAAATCTTACAAAATTCTTACAAAATGCATTAACACTTTAACAGATAATACATAAAACGAAATTTTTTACCTGAAAATAATTAAGCACAACCTACGTCAGGGTTCTTTTTCTGAGTTAATTTCTTTTGTGGTAAAAGGAGCATTTATGTTGTATTTATTTTAAATTGAGTTAATTTTTGCTTGATCCATAGACATACCATTTGAAATCTAATCTTTACATCGGTGTTAAGTGAATATGCTTATACAAGGTGTGTATTTATGAAATCTCGAAGGAATTTATGAGTGTTGAAAAGTTAAACCTTTTTTGGTTGTTTCGTATAAAAGCTTTGTTGAAATCGACACAAAAGCTATTGTGGCATCGTGTGAATATTAACCTTTTTAATCAAAGTTATTAGCGTTACTTTTAGCCTTTTCTCTACAGCTTAAATTTTCCTTTCATAAAAAGTAATAATTTCCTATTTTCTCTGAATGTGCAATAATCTTATTGTGGATCTTTCATAGATTCAAAAAACATGCAGTGTCAGCCAAAGTACTGGGGCTTTAACCTGTGGAAGCTAAGCAGAATATACCTATTCATCAATAGATTCTATTTTTCAGTGAGCATCAACATAAAAATATAAACTGCGTTAGTTTTTCTATTTATTTATTTATTTATTACACTCAGTGCTATTAACTACCACCGAGATTTCACGAACAATGGAATTCTGTAATTAGCTTTTCAAAAGAATTCTTTAATTCCAATTTATTTATTTAGTGTGTATTTCTGTAAAAAGTGGTGAATTTCATGTCTTCAATAAAGATTTCTTTCGCAGTACATATGACTGCTTCCAAAAATATCAATCTTTACAATTTTCAAAAAAATATTCATGCTTACATTTGTGAACAAATTTAGGAATTCTTATTATTTCATCATGTCTTAATTGAACAATAAAATTCTTTCGGCTTAAATTTGAAAGTTTAATTTAAAATAAGTATAGATTGATCAAACTGATGTAACAAGTGTTAGCTTATTCTCTCATAGTTGCAGGAAAATGAAAATGACGAAAGCTGTAGCAGAATTAGCGTTACCCAGGGTGCAAGAATGAGGAGGCCTGCAACACTACACCCCAAAAAGCTTTTACACATGAAGGTTTCCGGCCATCTGCTTAAATGGATCAGTGATACCCTCTCTCAGTGCTTCTCAAATATCAAATATGGCAACTCTCGCTCAGGGAATGGCCAAACTAGACAAGGTCTTCCACAGGGATCCGTTTTGAGCCCAGTTCTTTTTAATATTATGATCAATGATCTTTTGAGTTTAGTCAATAACGCAGTGCCTGAGATTAATTCCTTACTATATGCTGATGATCTTGTTCTCCTAACAACCGGTTCTGGTATACCAAAACTGGAAAGTACCCGGAACTTGGCACTGCTAATCTTGGCAAACTGGTCCTTGGGAAAGAGACTTTTAGGTAAAACCTGATAGTCAAATTTTGAACTTTTCACTTAAGTACAAAAAAGCACAACATTAACCTGGTTTACAATAACAATGCTATACTCAGACCGACTGTGCTAATTACCTCGGGATTTCCCTGGATTCCAGACTAACTTGGACTGAACATATTGCTAAAGTGGTCGAGAATGCTACAAGTAGGCTATCTCTGTTAAAAAGAATTGCCCTTTGTTAAGTGGGGATCATCGCAAAGTGTTTGACGTTCTTTTTTCTCTCTGCCTCTTTGCGTCAGATGATGTCTAACTTTGTACAAATAAAGTTCGTCTTTTTAAAAAATAAGTCTGTTTCTGAATCAAAAATCATGTCATATATATATATATATATTTACATATAAATTTCCCCTCAAGTAAATTTTAAACTAAAAAAAACTTTAAAAATCTGATTTTAAATTTTTTTAAAAAAAGAGTTTGTAGGCCGCAACTTACTTACTGGGTGACCGCGTATTGGGCATCCCTGTTCTAAGCAACAAATCAAATTAAATATGCTATAAACAGTTCAAAAATAATGTGCTGCATGCTATACATTTTGCGCTTCGACATTTTATTCCGAAGTTTAATTAGTATCTACCTTTTGATTACATAAGATGCACTTTCCGACATGGTAAATTATCACTTTCTCAAATTTCAAAAGGAATCATATTTGCGAAATGCCGTAATATTGTGAAATGTTTGCAATAATCTGCGCTCACAGCGAAACAGAATAAAAGTGAAAGTAATTAAGCATTTGAATGTAAGTAAAAACGAAGAACCTGCCAAAAAATATAGAATTAAGCAGTACGAGTGAAAAATTTGTATTTACCCGGCACTTCAAGCGCAGGGTATGTCAACCCTCCATCTATCTTTTTTCAGCGCTCCTTCCAAACCATTTTTGGAAAATGGATAGTTTCTTGTGTAGCTGTGGCCGCGGTAGCCTAGTGGTCAATGTGGCTGGCATGTGACGAGTTCGAGAGTATTACGCTAAAGACCCGCCATGTAAGGGCGTGATGCACGAGCAATCTGTTCTGATCTCAAACGTCCTCCTGTTGGTTTGGTAGTTAGATAAAGGGGCTGCCAGTTTATGTGTCATCCACATCACTTGACCATGGTTCAAAATAACCTGGTCCGTCGCCAAACGCACTCATATAGCTGAACAATGTAACCTTAGTATTCAGTCACTCTCTCATGGATACATATTACGAGTTCCGGCGCCAAAAGCTCTGGAGTTGCTGAATAGAACGGCATAACTAATCACTCACTTGGGATACAATTTCAGTAAGTATACAATTTATTCTAAACGTATAAATAATGTTTTACGCAATGCAATAGAAATTTCATTATATTTCTTCTTAATATTTCTCTTTTTGGTATTAGCCTACTGATTGATAATCTAAAGGGGGAATTTGGGGGGATGAATGAATGAGTGAATATTAATGTCGCCTTATTCAGCAACACGAGGGCTTTTGGAAACAGACGTAATAATATTGAAGCATAGTAATAACAAAAGGCGACACTTGACCTGGCACCCCCTCCATCAACTTCCAGATCATAAAACGGGAGAGCGTATGAGCATCGTCCCATCTACACGGCGGGTTTCAGAGGCCTTAAGCTCGCACTCAGGGCCACGAGTCACTACAAGACCCGCCGTGTAGGGGAGCGATGCACGTTAAATCTGTCGAGAGCTCAAACGTCCTCTCGTAGGTCTTGTGTGGTAGTTATTAAAGAGGGTGCTAGCTCAGGTGTCGTCCTCTACACTTGAACTTGGTTTAGAAATACGAGCTCCTTCGCCAATAGCCTTCGTGTAGCTGAACAGTGCGATGTTAATACTCACTATTCTCGTGTAGTTAACGATAAAGTAATGTCCATTAAAAACCCTTATTTCGTAGTCGAATTCTAAGTGTATGTATTTGGATACCTCCTTTTCGGGTATTTCATACTTTGGGTGTGAATCACGGTTACACTTCACCGTCTATTTAAATCGCTGTTTATACAAATTGTTATTTTAACCTACTTATAAAGGAATAAAAAAGAAATAAAAGACACTTGATTCGTCATCTGCAATCACCAGTTCTATAAATAACATCTTGTACCAATTATCCCAGTAGATATTGTTAAGCTGCATCTGACATCAAAAATGGAACAGGATTTAATACCAGTGCTTGAAAAATATATAATATTGTTACGTAGATCCGAGGTTTCGAGGATTTAATGCAAAACAATCACAAAGAAAATAAACAGTTCTTTTAGAGCGATGCGAATTTTTTATCAAAAATCCAATTCTTTAAATACAGGATTCAGCAGCAATATTCACAGAGTAAATATTCAAAGGTCTTCACACCTTCAACAGCAATCAAACACAATAACAAGTGTTGAAACATACACGTAAGTAAAGATGATTCACAAGCACAGCCGATCTAATCGCTAGTCAAAACAGTCCTCACTACTCCTCGGTTTAATCCAATCTCCTCACCGTACCTGCGAGCATCTTTTTATAGGCACGACATAAACTTCCAGAAATATAGCCGCTCGTGTCATTGAACGTGACACGAGTGGAGAGATCTACTACTTTGTAGAAGATTCCAGAGGGTTCCGAACTCACCAACATGGTCGCCAATGACGCCAAAAAGGTCGCCAATGACACCAAATTGGCCTCCAAAAATGATCCCAACTTGCCTCTACCGTCAAGATTTCGCCAAGTTCTCATTAAATCGCCATTATAACGTAAGGATCGGCATTGCTTGCGAATAGTACAATTTTAACATGAAATAAATATGACAAATAGAGCAATATAAATGCATTAAACACTCAAATACAGATTATTTACAATATTTACACAAAATTCGTAACACTGGATCTCCTCAGAGACTGCACGTCCCGGGCTGTATAATCCCTGAGTAAGACGCATCTATTTAAGGGCAAACTACTCACATAATAATCACATATAAAGTAATAAATGTATTCCACAGCATATACAATACAAATAAATTCAAAGCACTTGAAGAGATGTAAACATAAATTCCAATATTAAAATAAAATTAAGGAATTAGAAAAGAGAAATAATTTACATTATTTACAAAATAAATAAAGATCATGGTCTGAAATTAAGGATTTTATTCATCTTAGCCAATTAAAAGGCTAGCCTATTATAATGTATTACTTTCGTTTTTGAATCTCGTGATTTATGTATCCGCGCCACAATGTCATTGAATCTTTTTAGGACTGTATAAGGACCTTCCCACTTGGTCTGTAGCTTCATAGAGAGACTTTTGCGATACTTCGGATTCCATAACCACACTTTGTCGCCGTGAAAGTCGTGTCTGGTTGCTCTTGCGTCGTATCGGGTCTTCATCTTCTCGGAAGCCAAAACCGATTCTTTCCCTAACCAGATGATGTATTTCCTGCATCAATGCCTGGAGTTTCTCGACATACTCCTCAGGCGCCAAGAGAGCATCTGTGGTCGGCTGAACAGAAGATCCGCAGGCAGACGAAGATCACGTCGAAAGAGCATCTCGGATGGGGAATAGCCGGTGGTCTCATGAACGGCATTTCTGTAGGCAAGCAAGAAAAAGGGCAATTTCTGTCCCAGTCTTGTTGATTACTGGATACCAGGAGAGAGAGGCTGTTCAGAATGGTCCGATTGAAATTCTCTACCATGCTGTCAGACTGAGGATGCAAAGCTGTTGTCCTGGTTTTTGTCGATGGTTAGTATTTCACACAGTCTCTTGCAAACTGCAGAATCGAAGTTTCTTCCTTGATCGGAGTGCAGTTGTAGAGGGACCCCGAATCGTGAGACCCAGTGTTGAACTAGGACCTCTGCAACAGTTGAGGCCTCTTGGTCGGGAATAGGATAGGCTTCAGGCCACTTAGTAAAGTAGTCCATGACAACCAGGATGTTTTTGTTGCCATTTGCTGATTTCGGAAGTGGCCGAGGATGTCAAAAGCTATTCGTTCGAAAAGCGCTCCCACATTAACCAGCTGCAGTCTTACTCTAGTGCGGTTTCTGGGAATTTTGCGTGCAGCAGAGGGATCACATGTGCGGCAACACTTTTCCACGTCACTACGCACATTTTTCCAGTCGAAGCGCTCACGAACTTTTTGTAAGGTCTTCATAACACGAAAATGACCTTCAGTTGGACTGCCATGGAGTTCCTTATGGAATGTTGATACTCTTGTCTTTGGGTGTATTATTAGCCACCCCTGTATGTTTTTTCGCCGTCAAAATCCCATTTTCGATATAAAACACCATTTCTCTGATGGAGAGATTCCAAAAGAGCCCAGTAACGCGTGGTTATATGACAGAAAGGGGCGATGTCTAGCTAGCTGGGCTTTTCGTCAGATGACTCTTTTAATTCTAAAATGGGTTTTATTTCAGGATCAGCCAGTTGAGATTTTCGGACGCTTTTATCACTCCACGGGTCCAATGTCGATATTGATGGTGTTGTAACTTAGCAGACTATTAAATCTGTTACGCCAAATTTCTTTTCGATTCTCGAGCACTATTTGCAGCTCTCAGGAAAGGGTCATCTCGAAAGTGCGTCTGCATTTCCATGTGCTGATCATTTTATGTGGCGATTTTCCACGTCATACTCCTGTAGTATCTGTATCCACCTAGCTAGTTTTCCTTCTGGAATTTTAAAATTCAGTAGACTTGTTAATGAAGCATAATTTGTTCGCAGCAGGATCCTTCTACCGTAGAGGTAATGATGAATGTGTTCATCTGCTTTTAATATAGCAAGAAGTTCCTTTCTGGTCACACAATAATTTCTTACTGCTTTGATCAGACACTTGCTAAAATAGGCAATGACACGCTCCTGACCATCTATCTCTTGAGACAATACAGCCTCAATACTCTAATGACTTGCATTTGTATCCAGAAAAAATTGTTTCCCAATTTAAGGATAGGCCAGGGGATTGGAGCAGATGTTAGTGCGTCCTTAAGATTGTTAAAGGCGTTGTTACAATCAACCGTCCAGATGAATTTCTGTTTTGCCTCGGTTAGTTTATGGAGTGGTCTGGCGATTGTTTAGAAATTTTTCACGAATTTCTGGTAATACGTGCATAAGCCCAAGAAACTCAAGAGATGGTGAACATCCGTCAGGCCGTTCCAGTCTTTCACAGCCGAGATCTTATCCGGGTCTGTCCGTACACCTTCTGCCGAAATGATGTGTCCGTGATAGGTGACTTCACGGCGGAATAGGTGGCACTTAGACGGATTTAATTTTAGGTTAGCTTCTTTCTGCTTTTGTAGCACACGTCTGATATTTTTCAGATGTTTTTCGAAGGAGCGACCCACGATGATAATGTCATCAAGATCAACCAGGCAGGCCTCATACGACCATAGGACGCAGCAGGTTCGCTCCATAAGACGCTCGAATGTTGCAGGTGCATTGCACAAGCCAAATGGTATAAACCTAAATTGCCACACTCCTTGTCCCGTGGTGAAGGCGGTTTTCTCTTTATGGTCAAGGTGGAGTTCTACCTGCGAATACCCGCTATTGAGATCTAGGGTAGAAAACCAGATATTGCCAGAAAGTGTGTCCAGCGTGTCATCTATTCTTGGCAGAGGATAGCTGTTATTCTTAGTAACGTCATTTAGCCATCGTGAAGTCCTTGAGCATCTCCCATTGTCTTGGTCAGGAATAAAGATGGCTAAATGACTTCATTATCTTTCATGACCTTAATGAGTTTTTGGACTTCTTCCTGTTTAGCAAACGGTAGTCGTCGGGGGCGGGGGGGGGTGCTTAATAGGAGGATGCTCTCCCGTATCAATTCGGTGTTGCGTTAGTCTAGTTCTTTCAAAGTCCTCAGATGTTCTTGAAAATAGGCTTTAGAATTCTGTAATCAGCTTTAATGCAGCACTTCTCTTTTTCTTGTCTAAGTCAGCGGTTTGTAATAAATCCTTGACTAGATCATCTAAAGAATGGTCTTGACTATTGCATTTTCGGTCTACACAAGTGACAGGAGCACAAGGTGCTACTACTTCACCTTCCTGAATAGTCCTCGTCTTATCACTAATGTAAGCCACCCTCACTGGGATGGCTGACTTCGAGAGGTCTGCTACTGACGAAGCTATCAATACTCCTCCTTTTGAGTTGTCTGGGTCCGGATTATCAATTAGACCAAATCGGAAATTTCTATTTTCTGCCCCTAAACCCGGTATTATACATTCAGTTCTTGGCGATAATGATATGTTGGTTTTTGCAATAATTTCTGGTTGGATTCAAATTCAGTTTGTAAGCCAAAAAGGTGATGTCTTTAAATTTCGAATTCATATTGCTATTTTCAAAGCCCAATTTAAAGTTATTGTTCTTCAGAAACTTCATTATAAGAATACAGAGATTGGTGATGTCTGCTATATATGCCGTATGGTGATATTAGATATTTCCAAGCCTTAGAGTGATGTTAGCTTTTCCATGAACCTCAATCTTGTCACCCGTCACTGTTTGCAAGGAAACGCAGGGCGGTGTCCAGATAATGCTAACTTTTGAATTTTGAGCCAAATCTTTTCTGATGATAGACACATTGGCTCCAGTATCAACAACCATACAGCACGAGATGTTATTCTTTTGTCCTACAACGTAAAGTCCATTGTCTCCGCCATTCACTGCCGAAATCTGGATAATTTTTTGATGGCACTTTACATTATTTGGCTACCTCCGCCCCGCGAGATGGACATATATTAGATTTCCTGTTTGGAAGAAGAGACTGTGTTCCCTTCCTTCCTTGCTCGAGGACAGTTTCTTCTCAGGTGTCCCGCTCCACTGCATTCCCAGCTCTTGAAGTTGCGTCTCCTTGTTTCGAAATTCCAGCTTTATGGTTTGCATTTCCTCTTTTAATTTCTCTATCTCCTTTAGCAATCGAGATTCACTCGGCTCATTTGCAATCACTCTAGTTTCTCGGATGGAATGGCTTTTTTGCGACCTGCTTGAGTGGCGGCCTCCAATTTTAGGGCATATAACAGTGCACATTGAAGACCTTGGACACCTGCCATTCTTACAGCCTTCTGGATTTCCCCCTCTTTCAGGCCGTCCATGAAATACTATAAAGAGATTGTTTCTCGCACAGTTGCTAAGTGGTCGAAGAAAGCCAAGTTGGCGAGCCTTTCTACTTCGGAGGCATACTCCTGCAAGCTTTCTCCGGTTCCTTGGAGTATTTCTGGCCGAACCGAAGATCCAGAGCCTTACACGGGGAGTTCAAATTCAGTCGCTCTGTGTCGTCAGGAGTCTGCAATATTTCAGCAGTTTCACCTCTAAGGGATGTTGCTAGCTGGCATGCTTTCACTCCTTCAGTCCATCCATTGTCTTCAGAAATTATGGAAAAGTGTTTCTTGTATACTTCCCAGTTCTTTTTTCCGTCATAGGTCGACAGTTTCACTGGTCCTGTAAAAGCAGTTACAGACACTGGAGAAGCAAGCAAAGGTTTTGAAAGGCTGACACAGGCACACTTTTGCTTTTGTTCTCACTTCCGCCTTCTGGAAATTTCTTCTTTATAAGATCTTCCATTAGTTGTGATATAAAGATACAATTTTCAGCTACTCCTTCAATTCCTTCTTCAACTTGCTCTTTAATCTTTTCTATTTCCTTTCGTACTTTCTCTTCAACTATTGCGATCCCTTCTTTCATTTTTCCAGCTATTCTGTTTACCACACTAATTATTTTCTCTTTCAGAGTATTCTTCAGTTCTTTTTGACATTTCTGTACATTTTCTAGACCTTTCTGCATTTCTTGTTTAGTCTCTTCTTGGCCTTTCTCCATTCTCTCATTTAACTCATTCTTATTATCCTCTACACTTTTCTGCATTTCTTCGCTAGTCTCTTCTTGAACTTTCTTCATTTCTTGCTTAGTCTCTTGGCTTCTTTTCAAGGCATTGATTCCTTTCAACAGAGCCTTCAGTTGCTCATCCATTGCTCGTGTTATTGGCATAAAAACCCACTTCTGACACCAAACTGTTACGTAGATCCGGGTTCGATGATTTTATGCAAAACACTCACAAAGACAAACAAACAGTTATTTTAGAGCGATGCGAATGTATAAGCAAAAATCCAATCCTTCAAATAGAGGATTCAGCAGCAATATTCACAGAGTAAATTTCCGTAGGTCATCACAACTTTAACATCATTAAATTTTAACACATTTTTTTATAGGCGTGACAGAAACTTTCAGAAATATAGCCGCTCGTGTCATTGAACGTAACACTAGTGGAGAGATCTACTACTTTGTAGAAGATTCTAGATGGTTCCGAACTCGCCAACATGGTCGTCAATGACGCCAAAATGGTCACTAAAGTTTCCAAATTTGCCGCCAACTTGGTCGCCAAAAATGGTGCCAACTTGGCTACACCAAGAATTTCGCCAAGTTCTCATTGAATTGCCATTATAACGTTAGTGGTGGCATTGCTTGTGATTATCACAATTTTAACATGAAAAAAATATAACATAGAGTAATATAAATGCATTAAACACTCAAATACAAATTATTTACACAAAATTCGTAACATCTTTTTAAAGTGAATTAAGAATTGACTTGCTTGTAAATTCCCCCACTTTGGAAACTAAATAATTTATCACGACTAAATTATCTCTTTTTTATAACATAAGGTGATTCATATGCATAACTAAATAAATATAAGCTTTTTAAGGTATGCATATAGAAACTTTTGTAGGTAAGTGGTGAAATATCTTGCGGCTTCATTTTCAAAATTATAAATCATAAGTAAAATGAAAACAATGGCTCTTACCATTGGAATCCTAAGAAAGAATTATTTTTCTTATCACCTATTTTTGTTACTGAATGATATACATGTCCAAATAATAAAATGTGTTCTAGAGTGTGAGAAAAATGAAAATGAAAAATCTTATAAAATTCTTAGCGTTGAAATACATTTAGAGTACATTGTTTATGCCAAAAATATGCGATTCTTTTTGCAGAAAATAAAAAAAAAATAATCATCTACATAAATATTAATTCTAAATACAAGTATGAGAGTTATGTAAATTTTCCTTAACAAATCGTTTACATTGGCTTATTTAGACAAGTTTTCTTAATACAGATGAAGAATGTTAAAAGGGAAAAATAAAATATCCTTATTGAAAAAGACTGCAAAATAATCGCTATTTTTCAAAGTAAGAAGAACTCAGCATAAAATATTTTCTCGGTATATCACACTCAGTACCAAAAAATGGTCACCGAGCTATCTTGAAGGAATTGATAAGATAATCTTTTTTTTCTCTCATGTCGCTGGATGTCACTGGGTATATGGCTCGCAACGCGAGCCTCCAACCAATATCATAGGAGTTAACGGTGCCTGGAGAAGTAGCGTCCTTGGTGGTAGGAAAGAGCCTGATAGGTCGTTGGTACGTGGAGAGAGGCCGTGGCTACGAAGCACTTATAGAAACAAATTTTGAGTTGAAAAAGTCCATCCTTGAATGGTAGAGAGCTTGTCTTGTAATTTGTTGAGGGGTTAGAGTGATCTGGCTCTAGATTGGCTGCCCTGAAGTTAGTGAGAGAATAATTGAATGGGAAGATTGCCTGTGTGGGTATACTGATTAATTAAAGAAGTAAGCAAAATGTAATTTAAAAAAAAATTAAGTAATAATTTTAAATTTAGAAGGTCATTTGCCAACAGGCAAATGAAGAAATTTTAATGTTACGGAGAATTGTAGGAGTCAAGGAGAATTCTCCTTGGCCTTTTGGTGTTGTCTTGAGGTACATAATTTTCCAGATTTAGAATGTGACAATTATTAGTAAGTGGTAAAGAACCAAAAAATTTAGTTGCTAGTTTCTTAATAAAATTTTTAAAAGTCGAAATTTTAAGAGCTTTGTATGTATCTGAATTTCTCATGTACATATTTGCATTAACAATCATACGAATAGTTTTATTTTGTTATTCTCTCACATGCATGAGTTTCAGTTAATTTATTTCGTATGCAATTTTGGTAATAGTCTCAGTTTACTGAGAATTTAAAAAGTTTTCTAATAAAATAATAAAAACAATTTCTAAAATCATCAATACTTTGATAGTTTTTTTTGTACAGGTTGGTCCAAATAAGACCTACCAATGTTAAACAAACTAACAACCTTTTTATTTTTTGATATAAATATTTCTTTCTTTTTTTAGGTTACATAATTGAATTCTTGGAAATTTATTATGGAACCATACAATACAAAACATCTTACAATTATCGAATTTTTCTATTCCTGTCAATGATTAATTGTTATGACGAAGTGTAAATATCGGAAAAATTTTAATTCAAGATCAGCTCAATTAGCCTTCATGATTAGGAGTTTAGTCGGTAATTTTGAGGATCTGGGTTCAGTAGCCCACCGTCCTGGAAGAGGTACCAATCAAAATATTCGCACTGAAGTCAACGTAGAAACTGTGCAGCAGAATGTTGCACATGATCCATTTGTCTCAACTCGCCGTCTTTCCAGCCAATTGTGCATTTCAAGAACGACATTGCATAGCGTTTTAAAGTTGGACCTTAAGATGTACCCATGGAAAATTTAAATCGTGCAAACACTGCTACCTAAAGACCACCAGCTGCGTGAATTTTTTAGCGAACGTCTGATTTCAGAAAATTCAGATTTCATTTGGATACATCGTTCACCTCGTTTAACGTCACAGAACTTTTTTTATGGGTTTATTTAAAAGTCAAAGTGTATGTTAATAAACCAAAGACTATTAGACAGCTGAAGTAGAATATTCGAGACGAAATACTGAGCCTTCAACCTGAAACAATACGGTGTGTAATGGAAAACACGTTAAAAATATCCAATCTCTGTATCTTGAAACATGGTTGACATTAGTTAGACATAAAATATATAACATTCATAAATAATTTTCATAAAATATATTTAATGTATAAAAAATTAATCAAAATAAATGATTATTACGCGAGTCTTATTTGGCCCAGCCTGTAGAAATATTTTAAATTTCAGGGACAGATGTTTGCACTAAAAGGAAAATATTACTCAAAACAGCCTGCCTAAAGGTCCTAAAAATTCCTAATTGATCTACTGGTCTTATTGTAACTGCAGTGATTTTTCAATTACCCATTCCAGATTAATAAAGGAACAAACATTTTTTTTAGCAGGAAGCACTAGAGTAAGGGAATTATTGTTGTAAGAAGCTTAATAATTTATTGATTTATTATCACTTCTCAATTTTGCATATGTTACGATCGCAGCAGATGTCATCAAGATTGGACTTTTTAAAGATAATTTTTTTAATGAAACATTTACCTTTAATATTTCGTTCGATTAAAGCATTATTATTTTTATAATAACAGCTCGTTTAGGTAAATATAATGAAAGTTGCATCGATTAATCGTATTCTTTTGTTTTTTTATACACTCTATGAAATTTTATGTACTCTATATGCTTCTTAATACATAATCCTACAAACAGATTTTGAATGTGTGCTTGTGGAAGAGAATTCCATATTGCTTGTATGCGCAGCAAAAGTTCGTCTTTTGAAGGTGAAAGACGCGGATCACGAGCGAGACACTGACCAACCAAATCCCACACGTGTTGAATAGGCGACTTGTACGGTGTATAAGCAGGCCAAGGATGAAGTTGCATGTTTTGGGTTGAACAGAAATCTCGAACAGTATTCTATATTACATATATGTGCTTGTAAATATTTGTTTATAATGTCCTTGTTTAGTCTCGTTGGAAGACATAAGATGAAAGTAAACAGTCCAAAATGAAGTTTCTTTGCTGTGTAGGTCATTGATATTATTTCTAATATGTACACTATAATATCTTTAAATTGTTTGTATTAAAATGTCGTTGAGTCAGGTTACAACCACTTTGCTTGTTTTCCATCTTTTTTTCCTCAATTTCTGGTTTAAAGATCCAAAAGAGGTGTATCCATGCTCTTTTTGATATGTCTAATACACTCTAATTTTCCCATTTGAACATGAAATGTATTCGCACTCATCAGAAACTTATACAACGTAAACACAGGTGCTCCTAGCAGAGCTCATTTGATGCGCTTCAAAGAGTAGCTTCATTTAAAAAATAAATAAAAATACTTCTATTTTTCATATTAACTCGTATCGTATATCATTTTAAACATAATTATTTGAACTTTTAGAAAAATTAAAAATTGAAAATGGGTAACTTTTCGAAATTCATGTGCCAGACCTCCTTCACAGATAATACATATATAAAAAGAAATTTTTTATCTGAAAATAATTAAGCACAATTTACGTCAGGGCTCATTTTCTGAATTATTTTCTTTTGTAGTAGAAAGAACATTTAATCGGTATTTATTTTAAATTGAGTTAATTTTTGCTTGATCCATAGATATACTATTTGAAACCTGTTCTTTACATTGATGTTAAGTGAATAATGCTTATACAAAATATTTAAGAAATCTCGAAGGAATTTATGATTGTGAAAAGGTTTATTGGCTGTCTCGTATAAACGTTTTATTGAAGTCGACACAAAAGCTATTGTGGCATCGTGGGAATATTTTTCCTTTCATAAAGTAATAATTTCCTATTTTCTCTTAATGTGCAATAATCTTACTATTTCATATTGTGGATCTTTCATAGATTCAAAACTCCTGCAGTGTTAGCCAAAATACGAGGCGGTAATCTGGGGACTCTAAGGAAATTTTATCTATTCATACACTACACAATAAATTCTACATTTTTGATAGTAGCACGAAATAAAACTGTGTTTGTTTATCTATTAATTACACTCGGTGCCATTAATGGCCACCGAGATTTCACGAATATGAACAATTTTTGAACACTTTCTTTCATCGCATGAGTTAATTCCAGTTTATTTATTTAGTGTATATTTTTGTTAAAAGTGGTGAATCCATGTCTTCAATTAAGATTTCGTTCACAGTACATATGACTGCTTCCAAAAATATTAATCTTTACAATTTTCAAAAAAATATTCATGCTTACAATTATGAAAAAAAATAGGAATTCTTAGTATTTCATCTTGTCTTTTAATCGAACAATAAAATTTTTTCGGCTTAAAGTTAAACCTTAACTTTAAAGAAGTATAGGTTGATCAAACTAATGTAACAAGTGTTAGCTTATTCTGCAATAGTTATGACGAGTTCTAAGAATTCTTCTGATAAGGAATGGCTTATGGAATATTATATTCAATGATTCATAAAATATTTAAGGTATCCGACTACGCTCGGAACCGTGATTTTAAAAAAGAGCGTAAATGAATAATTTTCATGATATTTAGTGTCAATTAGATTAGAAATCATGTATAAAATTGTTTTATAAGGACATTTTGACGAAAAAAATTATTTAAATGCAATATTTTGGCGAAAAATTAACTTAGAATAATCTTTTTTTCAAACTGTTCTCCTTTTATACAAAATTATTCTAAAATAATAATATTTCGGTTATACAAAGACTTCTCCAGAGAGTCTAAACTAGGAATTTTTGAAAAATTCACATTATTTTCAGAGTTACCAACAACTGAAATAATTATCGGCGTTTTTGTCTTAAAACTGCTCCCCTCTGTTGTCGTAAAATAAGGATAAACCCACTTCTAAGTTATATATTTCAAAAATTCTAGTTGAGCCTCTGTAAAGATGTCTGAGCTATATACAGGAAAATATTATTATAATATAGAAGCATTTTTCACAAAAGGAGAATATTTTGAAAATGGGTCATTCTATGTTCATTTTCTAACAAAATATTGTACTAAAATAATTTTTTATTGTAATACTATTCTTAAAACAATTTTATGTACATTTTCTAATCTAAGTGACACCAAATATCATAAATATTATCCGTTTATACGTTTTTGCAAAATCATGGTTCCGAACGTACGTCGGATACCTTAACGCAGAAAACCATTAACAATAAATATATTGTGTATTGTAAGAATACGTCTTTTGCCTTTCAGTTAATAAAAACGGAGGACAAATTCAGAAGACGTGCTAAAAAGGAAAGCCATCCAAAAGGACAAATAACATTTGAAACTAAAAAAAGAAAAAAAAAACTTTTTCCATCGGAGACAACTGAAACGAAAGTAAGGGAACAAAAGAACAGAGAATGAAACTAAATCACTTTTTTTTTCTTTTTTTTATGTATGATCTGTACTCTTATATCAGCGTTTCTCAAGCTGTTGGATGCACCCCCCTTTGGGGGGCGTGGAAATACTACAAGGAGGGTGCGAGCCTATTAAATAATTTAATAACACGTGTACACTGATATATTACATTTATAAATGTATCAGTGTTACACAATATAATGTTATAATTAATTTAACAATACTGAGAGATAAGAACAAGTTTAATAATTACCACTGACCCCATTTGATTTTCAAAAAAAAATTATCTACAGAAACTAACACTTACCTTGATAATTTGTACGGTTTTTTATTAATCCTTTAAAACTGCCGATTAAAAGTTACGCAATTCCCTTTCCAATGCCAACCGTCTTTCATGCAGGAGCGCATATGTGATGTATTGGGGGTTGGGGGAAGGAGGGAATAAAGAAGCAAATAATCTGAAATAAATAAATCTTTCACAAAAATTGTCAAGGTCATTTTATTGCATTTCAAATCCTTCGGAATAATTCTATGGATGATTTTGCACAGAAAAGATTGTACTTCGAAAAGACATATATATATATATACGTCCGGGGAAGTTAAGGCTTTGGCTAAGTGAGATGTTTACATACGCCGGTGGCTGAAGTCGTATCGTAGTTTTAGTATCAAAGTATAGCATTATTGAATTTAATACATTGTTATTGTATAAAGGGGGTTGCAATGAAAATTATGATTCGATATTGAGTGGCGAATATTGAAACTTTGAGAAGCACTGTTTTATATCATAATTTGTAGTTTTAGCAAATCATTTTCCAACGGAAACATATTTCTTAAGCGCAATGATATTCTGAAATTGTTTCAATAGTCTGTATCCATAACCACAAAGAAAGGAACTTGGAGACTCATAATATTGAATATATGTCACTTAAAATTATTAATAATTTCCAGATACTTTTTAAACTTTTGCTGCCCATTTTATAAATACAATTGATAAATTAGAAAATATCTCTCATTCCAACGGAAACATATTTCTTAAACGCAGTAATAGTCTGAAATTGTTTCAATAATCTGTATCCATAACCACAAAGAAAGGAACTTGGAGACTCATAATATTGAATATATGTCACTTAAAACTATTAATAATTTCCAGATACTTTTTAAACTTTTGCTGCCTATTTTATAAATACAATTGATAAATTAGAATATATCTCTCAATGAATTTGAAAAATCTTTTAACTTTTCCCCATTATACCATCGAAAAATATACGATTATGTCTTATAATTATAGACCGATATTCACATTCGATTTCCAAAGCTCAGTACAATTATTATATTAGTAAATTTTTCTGTTGGTAAACAATTGATGAATCAGATGTCTTTCGATATAAATCATTGTTAAATTGATCAATCCAAAAGTATTTCATTTTTTTTCCTGCTAATGCCACTTAACTACCTAATTCCAAACTCCACACAATTTTCTTAAAAAAATTCCACAAATTTAATTTTTACATTTAAAATTATTAAACTCTTTTTAACTGTCAATTTAACATTATATTTAAAAAAATTGGGAGCATCAAAACTCTTAGAATTTTTTAAAAATCTAGATGGACATGAAAAAGGCAACATATTTCTATTAGCATTTTATAATTTTTTAGCTAAATCTTGTAAGGAGAGAACAAACTGTCCCTTTTGAAATTATTATTCTTTGATAAAAGATCTTGTTGACCTAAATTATATGATTGTCGTTTAAAGAAAATGAAAAGAAAAATATATAAGAAAATTACCCATACAAAAATTATTCTCATTAACCCTTTATCGACCACATTATGATTTTCTGTAGTTTTTTTCATGCAATATTTTTTTTTGGATCACTACATTGAAAATTAAGGGATATACATAAGCAAAATATTCAACTTTGGGAAATTTAATCCACTACAGCTAATTAATTAATTAAAAATATTCAACTATAAAATTAATTATATACAATGTTCTCTTAAAACAAACAGTCAAATCGTTTTCTAAGGTCTTCATTAACATGCATAAAAAATAAGACAAGTAAATTTTGACATTAATTATTTTTTCGTGACAAAAATGATAATCTTCGCAATCCGGTGAAAACGCCTTAATCTGAAAACGCACTCTCTGCTATAAAACTAATTGCCTTCCCCGCTAAAATACTCATCGTAGAACCCGTGCTGCCATACATCTTGAAAGAGGGGGTTTCAAGAAATATTCCTGCTACGTATCGTCAGAATATTCGTAAAAATGGTTTTTTTATGTAATTTTAAAGTGAGTGATGCATATAAGTACCGTCGGTCAATAAAGGGTTAATACTGATACGGGATTTAATTCAAAATGTACTTATCGTAGGGATTACTTCAACCCATTGCCATTGAATACCCATCGTGTAGATGGGGTGATGCATATTTAATATATAGAACTCAAACTGTACCCTTTAGCGTTGTTGTGGTATATTGGAGAGGTAGGGCTGCGATAGCCCATTGGTCAAGGTATCGAATCATGGCAGGCGTGTCATGAGTTCGAGCCCAGTACCACTAAAGACATGCCGTGTAGGGCAGTGATGTACGTTAAATCTGATGAAAGCTGAAACGTCCTCCCGTTGGTGTGGTGTAGTAGTTAGGAGAGGGGGCGCCAGCTCAGGTGTCGTCCCCGTCACTTGACCATGGTTCAAAATTACGTGGCCCATCGCCAAAAGCCCTCGTGTAGCTGAACAGTGCGGCGTTAATATTCACTCGATGACCGTCGGCAATACCCCAATTGAGTTATTTTATAGCGTGATGTTATTACAAAATCTCACCCATCTAAAATATTTTTACATCAATCTAGTTTTCCCGGCAAAAAGTGGATCAATTTTAAAAAGAATAACATCAATTTTTCCTTATTGCAAGAACCATTACACAAATCAATCTAGTGCTGTGAAATTGAAAAAAAAAAAAACTTGGTAGATAAAAAGAAAGCAAGCACGATTTTTATCTGCATAAAGGTTAGTACCAAAAAAAGACAACTCAGAGTTCCCTATGAAGATGAAAAAGGAAATGTTTGTCTCATTTGCAGTTCTTTTATTTTTTACTTGATACCGAAAATCGTGGTGGATCAATGTCTTTTTTTTTTTTTTTTTTACAGTTTTAAATTGAATTACTAAAGACTATTTTCTTCCAAATATTTATCTTTTGTTTTTCTTTACAGGAAAATTAATTAACTAAAATTTCTATCAAAAGGGGAAGTAAATAAATGATTAAAAAGCAGTTAATAATTCTTCAAAGTTTTCAGTTCTACCCTGATGAGTGACCGATTTGTTCGAAAATATTAGACAAATGCCGTAAACTCGGGACCGGTATATGGAGAGATGAGATCAAATACTGATTTCACTAAGGAGCAGTCGTAAAGAAAGGCCAATGCATTTCAAATTTGCTGAACCTCAAAGCTCTCACGTTGGCATGATTTGGAATTTCGAAGTGCGTGTCAGATATCATGCTTTTCGCGTGACAGTGATTTAAAATTACGCGATTCGTTACCCATAGCCATTGTGTAGCTTCAAGGTGCAATATTTATAAAAATTGAGAAAAATATATTTTTCCTCTCAGTACCTCCCTTCATAGACATTTAGAAACTATATATCACTCTTTTTCATGGAAATAAATTTAAGATATGTTAATTTTACTTCATATGAAGTGTTAATTAACATCACACTTAACTCGCGGTCATTCGCGGCGGTTTTTGCTACCGTCGTTACTCGTGGGGTATAGAGAACACCCCAAACTTTTAACACGTGTATTTAATTATGTGAAAATAAAATTAAGTCATTATGATACATATTTATAAAGTACAGGAAGTTTTTCGTGTTATACAAATAAAATTATTAAATTTATTACATACAAATGAGACTAACTTTAATTTAAACTAAACATATAAAATTTTCATTTTAAAACGCATAATTTTATATTTTTTCATAAACCAGTAAAACGTATATACCAGTAATAAATATATTTTATAATTAATGAGATAATGACAGTATAGAAAGTAGAAAAATAATATTTTAATCATTTTCCAAACATTGAGAGAAGTCTGTATACAAATGCTCAACTTCTCGCGGGAGTTCTCAGCCCCAGACAAACTTTTGAAGGTCATTAAATTCCAATCGTTTGAGAAAGAGATATTGCATCAGGCCTGAAGGTTCGTTGACCCAAAATGTGCAGCTACAGAATAAATCGGGGTTCTGCGCATTCTTTTTAGAATTCTGGGAGGATTTTCTTGTTTCTGGGGTGTGCAGAACACCCCGCGCGAGTGATCGCGGGTTAAGGTAATACCGAGAATATTGATGATATACCTCGTAATAATAAATCATTTTCAAGTAACAATGTAAATGCCTGACCTAGCACCCACTCTAACATGTGGTCTTAGAACAGTAAATAATTTAATGCAATGCTTCTCTAAGTTTCAATATTTGAGACCCAATATTGAATCATAATTTTCATCACGCCCCCTCATACAATAACAATGCATTAAATTCCATAATACTATACATTGACGCTAAAAATACGATACAATTTTAACCTCTTTAAGAGCCATTGGTCGAGATAAGCGTCTCGCTCACCCAAAGCGTTAATTGCCTCGGATGTATACAGGGTGTCTCCGAATGCTGTGTACAATCTTGGAAGGCAGGTAGAGAATAATTACATACGAAAGCATGGGTGGAAACGTAATCCTAACGAGATACAGAGACAAAAAGACATTAAGACCACAACACAAAATTTGTTGTAAAGCGCTTTATTACACAAAAAAGCAATAAATAAAAAGTGTGACATAAAAGCATCCCAGGAAATGATCAAAATTGCAGCCATTGGCATGAACAGGCGGATTGGCAGACATGTTCGAAAATACCTGGCATTGTACTGATGGTAGCAGCAACGATAGGCAATCGTGCCGCCAGGTCCAAGACAATATCCGATGGCTAGAATGCAGATGAGGTGAATATCCGCCAACTCGGCATTGGTATAACGATTTATATTCATTACACGCTGTCTATATCTGAAAGGAGGAAATCACGGTGTCGACCTTTAGAACTCGAAAACAGTGCCACCTATAGCTTTTCGCCCATGCTTTTCTGTGTAATTATTGCTTCTCATGATGTTTCTGCCTCCCCTCCCCTTTTGCACATGATACTCGGAGACACCCTGTATACTGAGCACTCCTATCCATAAAATTATTCTGAAAGCTTTGGAATGCAATAAAAGGACATATACATGTTTGCGAAGTATTTACTTACTTCAGATTATTTGCTTCCTTATTCCTTCCCCCCCCCATACATTACATATGTGTGTCTATGTAGAAAACAGTTGGTATGGGGAAGCGAATTGCGTAACGTTTAATCCGCAGTTAAGAGATTAATTATAAACCCTTACAAATTATTTAGATAAATGTTAATTTTTGTTTATTATTTTATATATAACGATCCCATCGCGTCAATGGTAATTATTTAACTTGTTCTTAACTTAGTATTGTGAAATTAATTAGAAAATAAATTGTGTAGAACTGGTATATTTATAATTGCAATATATAAGTGTAAATGTGCATTTTATTTTTCATTATGTCAGAATGTATTTTGTTTGTTTAATTTCAGTAAATTAATATTTTTTAAAAATAATCTTTTGTTTTCAACTTTTAAATATGCTTGCGCTCCCCTTGTAGGGGGAGCGTTCCGCAGTTTCAGAAACTCTGATTTAATGCATATCAGCCTCTCTAAGCGGCATGTCTTTAATGGAACTAGAATTAGAACTCATGACGTGCCGGTCACTAGTTCGCAACTGTAACCATTTTGCTAGCATGACCATTGGAAAACATGGAAAGAAAAATTCAGCATTACAATATCATATGAAGCATTCATACCCATTAAAAGCAACTGAAAGTAAATGCTCGGGAATGATGCACACTTTTATAAATCAGTAAACTGTACGTTGTAATTAATAGTAATGATATAAAAATTGAAATTAAAAATAGAATCAAGATGGCTATAACAGATGTTATCACGGGGTGTGGGAAAGCAGTTTAAATCAAAATAAATAAGCAGCAAAATAAATACTGTTATATAAGACTCTAATAAGACCAATTGTTTTATGCGGCAGTGAATGCTAGACAATTAACAAAGAAGACGAAGTGAAACTGATGGCTTTGGAGAGTAAAATCTTACGAAAAATTTTGGATGGAGTTAGAGAAAACGGAGAATCTGGAGAATACGATACAACGTTGAATTTTAATCGAAATACAGAGATCCCAACATAGTTAAAATAATCAAGGTTTCCCAAATAGGGGGCTGAGACATGTATTTCGATATAGCGATGAAATTCCTGTAATGAAAATAACTTTCCGAACTCCAGTGGGAAAAAGGAAAAGAGGAAGACTGAGAACAAGGTGGGTGCATAAAGCGGAGAAAAAGTTGAAGGACTTCGAAGTTATCCGATGGAAGAACATGCCAGCATATGTGTTCATAGTGTCAGTGAGCCATACTCAACCTGAGACCCATCGAGCCTTTTTAAGTGGTCCGGTCCTGACCCCCATTGCTCTAAAGAATTCACTTATTTAAGAACAATGTATCAAAAATTTGGTGGGAAATTATTCGACAAGGAATCAAACACAGTTGAACGCCGTTTGTCCGAATCAATTGGGACCGGACACCATTCGGATACACGATTGTTCGAATAACCGAAAACCGAATGCGATCCATGCAATATACGAAACCGGACACAATACGAATATTAAAAATCATTACATGCGGGAAACGTGCTTGAAGAAAAAACAAAATAGGTACAAAATGTCACAATTTTACCTTTATTGTGGAAAATGATGTGTCCTATTTTATATTATAGTATTATTTTATTCAATAATACTATACTTTGACACACTAAAGCTGCAGTACAACTCTAACCTCTTATATGCCACCAACATAAATAAAAGTCTCGCTCAGCCAAAGCATTAATTTTCTGGACGTATACATGCGCGTCTTTCCGAAGTACGATCTTTTCTTTGGACTGCTATCCATAAAATTATTCCAAACGCTTTGAAATGCAATAAAAGGACCTTGACCATGTTTGCAAAGCATTTACTTATTTCAGAAGAATTGCTTATTTTTATATTCCCCTTTTCTCCTCCCCCCCGAAAAAAAATATCAAAATACGCACATCTACATGAAAAACGGAGGCATTGGAGAGTGAATTACGTAGCTTTGAATCGGCAGTTAAAAATTTATTATAAACCGCACAGAGTTTCAAGATAAGTGTTAATACAAGCCCATTGGGTCCCTGGTAATTATCAAACTTGCTCTTAACACAATATTGTTAAATTAATGACAAAATACATTATATAGGACTGATACATTTATAAGTGTATTATATCAGTGTAAATATGTATTCTATATTTTATTATATCAGAAAGAATTTTGATTACTTTCATTAAATTAATAATTTTTAAAATACTCTTTTGTGTTCGACTTTTCAATATGCTCGTGACCCCCTCAT
>BMAV01003761.1:25107-48542 GCA_019973955.1 Trichonephila inaurata madagascariensis | reverse complement strand
CTTTGCTCTGCAAGACAAGCCCATGGAAGTCACTGATAATTATTATTCTTATACTGGCTGAAGTACCCACTCTTAACACGAGTTTATTTTTTTAAAAAATGATAATATATAATTCTTGATATAATAGCTTAATTGTAAGGAGAGTAAAACCAAGTGCATGACAATGTATACAAAAATGTAAAATGATTTATTGAAATGAATACTCATATTATAAACGGTTTTGAATGAAATGTAATTTTAAGCCTCGCAGAATTCGCATTTAGAGTAAATGTTAAGTAATAAAATAAGAATATAAAATTCTAATGAATAACAATTGTGTTATTTTTTTAATATTTAAAGCAAGAAAGCCCGGGATCAGGTGTGCCCTCGATACTAACGTTAATGGTCGCGGGGAGTGATGCACCCCAATTCTTTTTTTTTAAAATTATTTTCAATATACAACATAAAAATCACATATTCAGTGAATAATTTAACCAAGAGAAAATATACTTACCTATTTCAAGGATTTTTCTATTTGTCTTTCATAATTTGAGAAAATATCCAATAAAATTGAACTAAATTGTTCCAAATGTGCGTGACCTTAATAAAGGACACAAATCACAGACACTTTTTGTTAACATTACAGGAAAGTTATTTGCAAGCAAATCTATCACATTTTGTTCACGTTTTTGTAATTTTAATATCCTTTGATGATCGACAAATATCCTGTTGAACTTTTTCTTGCTTGTGTCTTTTTGACAGGGTGAAGTGCATTTTGCGGTACACTTATGGCTTCATATTTTCTTGATAAAGTTCTTAATGTAGCTATTGAAAATTTTCCTTTCGCTTCATGTTTATTGCTTTTCTCAAATTTACTTTCGCTTACATGATTAATATGCATTATGTCAGCAAGTGTTTCCCTTGTTTGTTCAGCTTCAATTTCCTTTCAGAGAGATCACAGATGCCCAATTTTTTTTTTTTAGATTCTGCTCATTTACATTTATAAAACATAATCAGTCGTACACAACATCACAATTAAAACCACTAAGTTATTCATAGGGGAAAATGCAGCACGTGCAAGAAAATATTTTTGAAAAATAGTGGTCGTGCCGGGAACTCGGTCTAAACAAGTACCTTAAGATTCTAAAAAAACGTTTGCCACTCCCAAAAAAGGAGATATGTTATCAATTCATTTTAGCTCCCATTAAGACTGTCATATTAGAGGATTCTCTGTCAAGGTCATTGGTAACAAATAAATAATTTTCCCAGAATTAACGATTTTTGTATTATATGTTTCAGTATACTCATAAAAAAAAATCTTGGACACAATTAATCCTTCAAAGTGCTCAATATGCTTATCCATGTATCAAAAATCTCTTTCACATTGTGAAAAAAAAGCGCTACAGAATTATATAATTTACTTCCCTAAAAAAAAGGATGCAGATAACCATACCAGTATGTTCGAAAGCCAGCAAAAGTAATATTTTAAGTTAAAAGAAACGTAATAAAAGAATCTCTCATCGTAGGATTACAGCAAATCAAACAAAATATTTTTTTTATTTAGTTATAGGATCAAAGATAGCTAATGAGCGTTCAAAGTAGAATCTTTTATTTTTGACCTTTTTTCACTAGATGATATATATAAATCATATCAATGTAAATCTGTATTTTTTTATTATATCAGAAAGTATTTTGTTTGTTTTTTTCATTCCAGTAAATTAATTATTTTTAACCTTTTATTTTCAATATGCTCGCGCCACCCTTGAAGGGTTATCGCGCCCTCCCAGGGGGGCGCGCCCCATAGTTTGAGAAACACTGCTTTAGATGGTACCCCATTCTCCTAACTTCCAAACCACGTCAAAGGAAATACTTTCATATTCATTGCAAAAATTAGAATCAAATTTAATACCAAATATAGAAAGATGCATGCCCTCCCTCTTCTAAAAGGTAACAATTTTCCAACTTGGTTATGCTTTATGTCTTTTATGATACAAAAAAATTATCTCGCCATGTTTAAATTCTCGCACTTTCACATGTTAGGATGAAACGTATATGTAAATTAAAAACTGCTCTTTGTGTACCTATAGATACGGAGTAGATATAAATAGCTAAATACATATTTCATATATTTTAAAAATCATAATTCATGTGTAAAATGTAAATGGAGGCTTTTCTCTTGGTATTTTAAGAATATTTTATTTTTGATGCCTACTCATTTTTGTTACTGAATGTTGTAAATACACAAAACATGACATAAATTCTTTAAAAATTTCCTTCTCAAAACATAGAAATTTTTGAAAACATACATGGAAAAAAGAAAAAAAAATTTTTGTTTTCAATTATTTAATTGTCGACCAGTTTTCTTAAAGAGAAAATACACAATTTTACATTTTGAAATAGTTACAAAAATTGTATCATGGAAATACATTTAGAATATATCATTTAACAAATAATAGAAACTTAAATAACATGAAGACAGATGTTTTACAGTAAATTGAATGAGGAAATATCACACTTAGAAAACAACCTATGTGAAAAAAAAAGAGTATTTTAAATATTAATATTTGAGTTATACTTGGCTTATATTAATTCTGCGTTTTATAAGTACACGAATCAAAAAAGTGATACAACTCATCATCCTTATTCAAAGTTGCATTTCGCACACAAATCATTCTCTAGCTTTTGAAGTAGGAAGGTCTTCGTTAAAAAAGAATGTTTTTTTTTATATTATCGTGAGAGTCAGTGAAATGTGCTTTCTCATATGACTTCATCATTCTAGTCTTTTATGTATAATCCTAAGAAAAAAAATCTTTCGTAAATAAGTCCTGCTCTAAAAATAAGAAACATTTCGCGAAAAAAAATTCTCTTATATGTATTGCACTCAGTACCAAAAAAGAACTGAGGTCTCACGAATTGAGAGCAGAAAGAATACAACTCGTACACAACATGAATTCTAATTTATTTATTTAGTATCTGTTTCTATTAATAGTGGTGGATCCATTACTTAATGCCCAGTTTTGAACTGAATAACAAAAACAGTTCTTCCTAATAATATGAGTTTTTTTCTTTCTTTTGCATGAAATTTTAAAATTTTAGAAACTAGAGTTTATAATGAGAGAAACAGCACACATATCGGAACTTTAGTACAGCGTTTCTGAAACTATGGGGTGCACCCCAAAAGGGGATGTGACAACTTTGCGATGTGAGAGCATATTGAAATGTCGCAAACAAAGGATTATTTTAAAAAAAAATACTTATTTATTCAAAGTAAACAAACAAAATACATTCTGATGTAATAAAAATTAAATACACATGCACTCTGATATAATAAACTTAAAAATGTATCAGTACTGCACTCAAAGTATTTCATAATTAATTTAACAATACTCTATAATAACAAGTTTAATAATTACCATATACACCGTATGGGTTTGTCATGTAAAATTATACACAAAAATTAACACTTATCTTGATAATTTGTACGGTGTTTATAATTAATCCCTCAAATTCCGATTAAAAGTCACGCGATTCGCTCCCAATGCCACCGTTTTCCAAGAAGGCACGCGTATGCGATGTATTAGGGGGAGGGGGAGAAAAGAAATAAAAAAAAAAGCAAATCCTCTGAAATAAGTAAATCTTTCGCAAACACTGTCGATGTCATTTTATTGCATTCTAAATCCTTCGGAATAATTTTGTGAATAGCAGTGCACAGAAAAGATCATACTTCAGGAAGACGTATATATACGTCAGTGGCAATTGATGGTTTGGGTGAGTGAGACGTTTATATACGTCAGTGGCACTTAAGGTATCCGACTAAGTTTGGAACCGTGATTTTTAAAAAGCACATAAATGGATAATTTTCATGGTATTTAGTGTCACTTAGATTAGACTACATGTATAAAATTGTTTTAAGGACATTTTGACAAAAAGATTTATTTAAATACAATATTTTGGCAAAAAATTAACAGAATAATCTTGCTTCAAAATACTCTCCTTTTGTTAAAAATGCTCTTAAAATAATAATATTTCGCGCGCTTGTATAAAGTAAAAACTTCTCCGGAGAGTCTGAACTAGGTTTTCTTGGAAACATTCCCCCATTATTTTCAGTTACAATCAATTGAAATAATTATCGGCGGTTTTTTTCTTGAAATTGCTCCCCTCTGTGTTGTCGTAAAATATGGATAAACCCACTTCTAAGTTATATATTTCAAAAATTCTTGTTGAGCCTTTGTAGAGAGGTCTGAGCTATACACAGGCAAAATATTAGTACAATAGAAGCATTTTTTACAAAAGGAGAACATTTGGAAAAAAGGTTATTCTAAGTTAATTTTTTGCGAAAATATTCTATTTAAATAATTTTTTTTGTCATAATGTCCTTAAAACATTTTATACATGCATTCTGATCTAAGTGACACTAAATATCATAAAAATTATACATTTATGCGTTTTTTTTTAAATCCTGGTTCCGAACGTAGTCGGATACCTTAAAAGTTTTCACGATACGTTTATTTTATAATTGTGGAACACAAAAACTTCTAAATGTGTTCTTTTTTATAAGTACAATTTGCATGCTATGAAAAATATTTCATACACCTTTAAAAATATTTCTTGTTCGTTCCTCTTTTGAGGGTGAGGATTTGGTGTTTGTCTACATATATTTATACACACGCAATTTGAGACATGCTGCAATGCTAAGTCTTACATTGCAATAAGGACAAATATAACATAGAGTTTTTACGCTTAATTTACCATTTTCATTACTTCTCAAGTCACAAATTGGCTATTGCCATATCAATCCCTGTTCTTTATCGAATAATTTCAAGAATCTAATTTTCTGTCTTGCATGGAAAATTCCCGCCTTTCCCATAAGGAAAATCCCGAATGAGAAGCATTTAGGTACAATGGACTAAGTGCATCTCTTAAAAGCATTGGCACTAATAATCTCGCCACAAGAATTAAAAATGTGTGCAAATCAATAATAGAAATAAGAAAATACCAGTGCCCGTACAGTGTACGAGCAAACCGGTTGTGGCAGCCCGTGCAGTCTACGGCAATGTTTCTCAAACTGTAAGGCGCGCCCTTTTAGGGGGCGTGATATCCCTACCAGGGGGGCGCAAGCATATTGAGAAGTTGAAAACAAAAGATTGCTTTAAAAATTTAACTTACTGAAAGTAAGCAAACAAATATATCTTGACATAATATTTTATTATCATTTACACTACAATACACTTATAAATATATCAGTACTGCACAATCTATTTTATTACTAATTGAACAATACTAAGTTAAGGACAAGTTTAATAATCACCAGTGACCCTATGGATTTGTCATGTATAAAATTATATGCCAACAGTAACACTTATCTTGATAATTTGTACGGTTTATAATAAATTCCTTAAATGCCGATCAAAAATAATGTGATTCGTTCCCAATGCCACCGTTTAACACGTAGGTAAGTGTATGGGGTGTATTGAGGGGTGGTAGAAAAGGAATAATCAATCCTCTGAAATAAGTAAATCCTTCGCAAAGGTCATTTTATTACTTTCCAAAGCCTTCGGAATAATTTTATGGATAGCAGTTTACAGAAAAGATAGTACTTCGGAAAGACGTATATATACGTCTGGGGCAATTAACGCACTGACTGAGAGAAATGTTTATATACGTCAGGGATACTTAAGACGTAATAGTCGTATTGTAGGTTTAGCGTCAAAGTATAGTATTATTGAATTTAATACATCGTTATTGTATAGAGGGGGGCGCGATGCAAATTATGATGGAATGTTGGGTCACAAGTACTCTAAAACAACCCCGTACTCTAAAACAACACGAAGGTTAGTAGTCACGGAGCTCGTAATTTTGAAGCATATTCAAGTGAAGAATACGACTCTTTAGAGGGTTAGAGGGTACCCCTCTCTCCTATCTTCCAAACCTCGCCCAAGTGGAAACTCATACAAAAATTAGAATAAGATTTAATACCAAATATGGAAAGAGATGCATGTTCCTCATTGTAAAAGATAATAATTTTCAATTTGATTATGATTTAACTCTTTTTTGATATAAAAAAAAGTATCTGGCCATGTCTAAATTCTCTCCTTTTCACATGATACGATAAAACGTATATGTAAATTAATAAACTGCTCTTTGTTAACCCTTGAATACGAAGTAGAAGTGAATTTCGAATTACCTGTTTTATATATATTTAAAACCTTAATTTATGGATAAAACCACAACGGAGGCTTTTCGCTGGGCATTTAAAGAATATTTTGATTTTGATGTGCATCCATTTTTGTTATTGAATATTGCAAATGTACAAAGCATGAAACAAAATGGTAATTGGAACATGTGATCAAAATTAAGGAAATGAGAATTATCGGTAACTTCTGACATGCGACGCCCAGCTCGAGATTCAGGTTTCTTAACTTTTAAAATATACTTAACTTTGCTTTTTCAATTCCTAATATTAGTTCACACTTTGTATTTATTTATTTAACTCAGTGTGATTTTCAATCGTTAATAAAATGCATTATAAATCTCTCAATTGAGCTGAAATTTTATATAATGATTATTTTGGATGACAATACAGTAATTTAATTATAATTACTAAAAATTAATTGATTAAAACTATTTATTCAAAGAATTATAAGTACAGAGCTAGGTTGGCATCATTTTTGGCGACTTAGCGGCCATTTTAGCGACTTGTGTCAAGACTTGAAAAGTTTTTTTTCCCTCACATTTTAAAGCGCTTATTTGAGCTAAAATTATCTATATACTATTGTTTTGGGTAAAAATACGACAACTTTATTATAATTAATTAAATTTAATTGACTGAAATTAATTATTAAAAGAATTACAGATAAAGCCACGTTGGTTTCATTTTTAGCGACTTGGGTCAAGATTTGGAAAGTTTTTTTCTTCCGTTTTAAAGCATTCAGTTGAACTGACATTGCATATAACCGATTGTTTTGCATGACAATATGATAAAAATTAATTACCACTTAATGTTGTGATTTGTAATATGTATATACATATTTATATTAATAGTATTTATTTGATAAAAAGTAGCTAACAAGATTTTTCTTTGTTGATCTAGGTAAGAATTGATTTCATTTTTTTTATATTACTTGTTTATTACATAAAAAAAAGTCTTATTAAATACTAGCTTGTATACCCGTTCTTCGCACGGGTGAACTGAAAAATTAAACAGATTGAAGGACAAATATATATATAAGTTTTTAATGAGTTAAATTTACGTGAATTGTAAATTAAAAAAAAAAACTTTTTGCATATCTCAGCTGAACAATATATATAAAAAAACACCTTTGTTAAATTTTAAGTCTGTAGATCTAATAACTGATAAAAAGGATTTTTTTTTTTGTTTATAGCTCCACGTATCTCTCTTGAGGATCGATTTTTGAAAATACCTTCCTAAGCTTAACTCTGCTCAGCAAAAGTAACACTTTGTTAAAAGTTTTGTGTAACGAACGCTTAAAATAGTGTAAGTAGTTTATATATCTATAAGTGTAATACATTAATATTACTTTCTGCTGTATTTATTTTATGTTAAAATTGTAATCGCGAGAAACGCCGTTTCAGAATTATAATGGCGATTCAATGAAAAAAACATAGCGAAATGTTGACGATAGAGTCAAGTTGGCAAATTTCTAGCTACTTTCATAGCTCGAGCTTTATTAGAACGTTGAAAGACCCGCCGTGTAGGGAAACGATACACAGTAACCCTTTATCTACCGCATTATGATTTACTGCATTTTTTTTTTCACTCAGTATTTTTCTTTTTTTGTATCACTACATTGAAAATTAAGGGATGTACATAAACAAAATACTCAGCTTTGGGAAATTTAATTTCTTAGAGCTAATTAATTAATTAAAGATATTCCACTGTAAAATTAATTATATACACCGTTCACTTAAAATAAACAGTCAAATCGTTTTCTAAGGTCTTCATTAACATACAAGAAACGTAAGATATTTAAATTCTCTCATTAACTATTTTTTCGGGGGGAAAATGATAATCTTTGCAATCAGCAGAAAATGCTGTCAGCTGAAAACGCAATTTCTGCTACAAAACTATTCGCCTTCTCCGCTAAGATACTCGTCATATAACCCGTGCTGCCATATATATTGGAAGAGTGGATTTCATTGACGGATGATTGACGGATGATTTTGTGAAGAGGTACCTAGACTGCGTCAGCAGTCTTCAACCCTCTATCTGGTTATTCGATGTTCATGGTGTTGCAGCTTTGGTTGGGAGAGGAGGGCGTGACTTCAAGAGTGGAGAACCAATGAGATGGTGCTGTGGAGGTGGGCTTTGATTGGAGGTTGGAAGTGAGCTTTTAAACTGCACTAGCTTTGACTTCGAAGAATTATTCTAATTTTAGTTTATTATTTTAAAGACAACTATTATAAAGAGAAAATAATTAGGAGGGAATTTAAAGGTTAAAATAATATGAGATTAAACTTTATCCATGAGAGCTTCTGCTAGTAGGCAGGTTTTTTCTTCGTCCGAACTTGCATTTTTAAATTTAGAGAGAAGATCGAGAATTTTAGGATTTTTCTTTACTAGGTTTGAAATGACATTAAAAAGTTCCAGAACTTGTGTTAAGTCAGAGGTATCATTTTCTTGGCTAAGGAATCCACGGGGGGAATCTTCTTTTCTGTTATCATTTTTATTTTCATTATTAGTAGGGGTTTGACTGGGGATTTCTCCACTAACAATGTTAGCGAAAGAAATTCCTTCTTTAATCCATTTACTGGCGAAATTTTTCTTTTTCATTGCATCAACGAAGGGGGCACCTTTCTTTGGTTGTGGGAATTTGGGACATTTTGTATAACATGCCGAATGACCGTAGCCCTCGCAGTTAATACAAAAGGGGTTTTCCTGTCTTTCTTTGATTTGGCAGTTTCTCGTAGTGTGCGCTTTACCGCATTTTAAACATCTGGGTTGCATGTGGCAGTTCGCGGCAGTATGAAAAAAGTTATTACAGTTGAAACATTGGGTTATTCCTCTTACGAGGTAACCATCAACTTTCACTTGTAAGTAACCTAATTTTGTTAAATCAAATATTTTGCTATTATTGGCGTTTCTCGGGAGAAGTATTAGAAAATATGGAAGGGGTTTTTTTGTTCTTTTCGAGATAAGCTGCGTACAGCTTTCAATTACAAAACCTTCTTCTACTAAATCGTTTGTGATATCTTCGATTTTAGAGAAACTCGGGAGACCTTTTATTACAGCTTTTATCGGTTTGTCAGGTTTACGGTTAATTACATAGAATTCGAATTCTTTATCCGCTTTCAAGAAGTGGATAAGAGTTCGATATTCTTCAAAATCATTTGTGAAAATTTTAATTACATCACCGGCAGTTCTATTGCGAATTTTTGGGAATTTTTCGAAAATTAATTTAATTTGATCGCGGAAATTCTTTTTGATTTTAAGCATGACAGGTGGGGGAAGTTTAATCGAGGGAGTAACTACATCAGAAGTTACATTATTGTTAGTCGGGAGTGGATGTTTAACATCCTGTTCTAAGTCCGAGAAATTATTTCTCGTTTCTATGGGATCCTGGTTAGTGACTGGGGAAACGGGCCTGGCTGTCTTTTTAGGAAAGATAAACTCTTCCGTGGATTCCTTGGTTTTATTTTTGCGCTTTTTACACAACTTTTTCTTATTAACTTTACACTCGGTTTTTTCATCCGAAATGGGATCGTTAGAATTAATTTCTTCAACTACCAAGGTAGTGGGAATTTTATGCTCATTGCAATCAGTTCTAGTGCATGGGGGGAGGGTTTTAAGCTCACTTACCATTTCCTCCTTTTTCATAGCCATGGCTTGGGTGCTCATCCGGTAGATTTCGGAGAAGGAATTCCTGTGAGTAGGTGAACTTGCTAGGCTTTTATCGAGAAGTGACTTGTGAAGGGCTGAGATACCAGTGACTGTATCTCTAAGCTTTTCGCAGGCAGCAATTTTCGCTTTTCTAGTCGGCGAAAAGTCCAAATTTCCGCTGTAATCACTCATGATCGTCGATCCAAACTCGGAGCTCAATCAATCGTGGTTTCCTATCGGCTTTTAAGAGTGGATTTCAAAGAATATTCCTGCTAATTATTGTCAGAATGTTCATAAAATTAGTTATTCTATGTTATATTATAATTACCGTCGGTAGATAAAAGGTAAAATCTGTCAAGAGCTCAAACGTCCTCCAGTTGGTGTGGTATGGTAGTTAGGAGAGGGGGGTGCCAGTTCACAGGTGTCGTCCACGTCACTTAACCATGGTTCAGAATTACCTAAAAATCCGGCGTATAACACACACTTTTAACTCACAAAAATTACATCGAAGTTTGAGGGTACGCGTTATACGCCGAGTATAAAAATTATGGCTTCAAAAATAAAAAACAGAGATGTGTAAAAATAAATTTAGATTTCTTCAAAGATCGGATTTTTTTTTATTTACTAAAAGGGTTGTTCTTCTAGAAATACACTATTTTTTTAAAATTCTTGGATAATATCTTGAGCAAATGCCTTTAAAATATAACAGCATTGCTAACGTACATTACAGGTTCCTTCATAAAAAAGGAGGTGCGCGTTATACGGTGAATATGCCTCAAAATAAAAAAAAATGCAGCTTGAAAGTACAGATGCGCGTTATACACCGGTGCGCATTATACCAAGGCCATCTTGAAGTACCAGTCCGCGACAGAGTTTTAATGACATCACGAAAGGAGGGAATGCTTTGCTAGTCGCAGTGGCTGTCAGGAATATAAAGCTTACGACATTTATTTCTTTTCCGGCCGTAGACTAATATTTCCACATTTATATTGATTATTTTTTATAATTCTCATTTTGAATATTTTCAGTTGAAAGTTATGCATTAATACGTTAGAAAGATGTCTAATATTTTCCAGGAAAGGAGGAAATATCACACGTTAAAGACTCATAAAAATGTAAGAAACATCTAAGTAAACCTGACTCAATATAAATATTTTCAATCAGATAAAATAACAAAAGCAACATTTACTTGCAAAGAAAATATGAAAAGTAAAGCATTAGAGGCATATTAATAAAAAAAAAAAAAAAACATGTGAATTTAGCATTATTTTGCTGTAATCAATGAATCATAATGAAGGCTAAATGTATGCAAAAAAATATACAAATGCAAAATTCATGCAAAACTTTACAAATGCAAACTTCATGCAAAAATATATACAAATAAAGAATACAATTCATGTAAAAATATATACAAATATAGAAATGACACAAAAAGTTTTAGATACCACAGTAATTATACAGCAAAAATAGATTCTAGATTATGCGTTAGTGGAAATATGTACATTAGAAAAGAATATTTTATCTATAAATCTATAAAAACGTTTCATAGAATATATCATTAATGAGGCAATATATTGATTACTTTCAAGTTTTGAATCATTTGGATTTGTACTGATATTATTCAAACCGATTTTTACGTTATTTTTTATGCGTTACAAATAAATATATGCCTAGGTAAAAATATTTAAAAATCAAACACAATTTTTTTTAAATTAAAGAAATAGTATTTTACATTTAACATCCTTCGGATTCTAAAATCTTCATGAAAATGATTTAAACGAATAATGTAAATAAATAGAACTTTTCTTTAAGTAATAGTTATGTGAACTATTTTAAACATGTGCATAAAATCTATTTTGAATAAAAAAAAATGAAGTATAAGGAAGTACATGTATATTGAATAATATACCAATCAATGATTGAATATTTAAATAAATAAAACAGTGAAATGAAAAAAAGCAACATTGATCTAACTGGCCTTAAATTTCTTTAATTTTCGATTATCCTTCACTGTTAAAATTTCTTCATTGCGCTTTTTTGAATAATTTTTTAAGCATATATTCCCCAATGTAATGAATATTTTTTTTAAATATGAAAATGCAGGTGTGTTACACTTTACACAAGAAGAATGAAACAAATGCGAGACATTCCACACAACTCTCTCATATAATTCCAAATATTCTTCTGTTGTGCTTATAAACAGATAATTGGCAATTAACTTTCGAAATTGACCTCTTCATTTGAAAGAAATATACATTTGCAATCGGAGCATCCGAATTTTGTATTATGCACGCATAACACGTAATGTACATTAAAATTTTATTCTCTTCTCTTGAGATACCCTCTAATTTATTTGAACTGTTTAATGATTCGTTGAAATCCTTAATATCTTCTTTAACATTAAATATCTCTCCTGAATAATTTGAAATTAAATTTTTCAGTGAATTTGTACCACATTTATCCGAAAAGCACAATGATTTTGCAGCTTGCAAAATTTTTCGTGTATTACAAATTTAAACATTCTTTTCTTAAGATTGAATAGCCATAACCTGATGAACAGAATTAATAAAGCAGATTTCTTCAAAAACATTAACTGTATTAAGAATATTTAGCAATTCACTTAAATATTTTAATCAATATGTTATCTCATTCAAATAAGATGGACAGCCGGGAAAATGCAAGGATATGTATCTTATTTGATGAACAGTTGGATACATAACAATAACGAGGCATTACTATAAAATGTGTGGAGTTTTAGGTTATGTTATTAATAAAACTTTTAATATTTTTAAGAAAAGGATTTGATCGATTAAAAAATATATATAAATTTAAACACCAATTTCTCATATAGAATAACATATCTCAATTTACAAATAACTAGTGATGTTGGCATAAATGCATCAGTTTATTTTACTCAGTTATCTTCAAAACTAAAAATAAATTCAATAATGACTCAAGAATAAAGTTATACAATAATATAAATATTCTACCTTTCTTTATATCCAATGGTATCGCTGATGTTATGTTCACTACATTTCATATATAAAAACACGTGGTAAGGTAAAGAACTATATCACAAGCTTTAATGGAGGACTGGTGAAGTGTTGGTCAAACGCGGGAAAAATCGTCCCTCCTTTGATCATGTGACTTGTTTTCGGGGGGTTTCTGTCGCAGCCTTCAGAATCAAGGTAGCCTTGGTTATACGCTGGATTTTACGATACTTGGTCCGTCGCCAAAAACCCTCGTTTAGCTGAACAGTGCGACGTTATATTCAGTCCACACACACACACTCACTTAAAAAAATACAATACAGTAATTATTATTATTTTTATACTTAAAAAATGCTATATCTGCCTATTCAATTAAAGTTATAGCGTTATAAACTACTAACCACAAGCAAATTCTGAAAATTTGTCCAAATGATGTACTGTGAAAGACAAAGTTTATTTACTTTAAGTACCACAGAAGTGTTAAGAGTATTTATTTTGATATAAGGATCAATTTCTTATGGTTCACGCATGAAAAAAATCAATAGCTATCTAAATAGAGATTTAAAGCAACTTGCCCCTTCAAAACTGTTTTATTCTGAAATAAAAAAAATACGGATTACACTGATCACAAGAATTAATTAGAAGCCAGTGACACGTAGACAAAACAAAAGTGTTTCTTCAGAAATAAAAGATAGATATATGCTGACGTGGGCTTTTTTGCATCGGACGCCAGAATTGCTTGCAGATGGCAGAGTTTGTTCCTACTTACTTGACAAATATCGTTATATTTTGGACACTTCACACAATGTCTTTATAAATTATAGCCTATGATATAAATTATAGCCAATGTGTTATTCTGATGTATTACCTATATTACTGTAGAGTTTCATTAAAATCCATTCAGTTGTTTTTGCGTGAAAGACGGCCAAACATCCTCACAAACGTTCGCGTTTATAATATATATTAGGATTTAAAATAACTTTAAAAAATTTCCTTCTCAAAATTTAAATTTTTTAAAAAATAAACATGGAATGGAAAAAAAAGGTAAAATTTTTATCACATTTATTTAATTTTCAACTAGTTTTTATGAAAGAGAATTCACACTTTTACATTTTGAAATAGTTATACAAATTGTAGCAAGGAAATATAATTTTAGAATATTTCATTTAAAAGATAGTAGAAACACAAATAACAGAAAGACAGTATGTTTTACAGGTAATAGAAGAGAAAATACCTAAGAAAACAATCTATGAAAAAGAGTAATATAAATATTAATGCGGGAGATATTACTGGCTTACATTAATTCTGTTACCTAAATACATGAATCAAAAAAGGGGAAAAAAAACAATTCATCATCCTTATTAAAAGATGCATTTCGGAAATCAGTCTCTAGCTCTATAGAAGTAGGAAGGTCTTCGTCAGAAAAGAATGTTTTATATTGGTGCAAGAGTCAGTGAAACGTGCTTTCATATGATTTTCATCTGTCTAGATTTCTACGTACAATCCTAAGAATAAAACCACGTTTCGCAACTGAGTCCTGCTCTTTCTTAAATCAAAAAAAAAATATTCAGGAAAATACAACCTTTTATATTGCACTCAGTGCCAAAAAGGTTCTGAGATCTCACAAAATGATCACAAAATTTCATAACAGACACAAAACACGAATTCTAATTTATTTAGTATCTGTTTCTACTAATAGTGGTGCATACACGACTTCTCTTGCACATTTTTGATACTTCACAAGTTCCTCCTAATAATATATGAGTTTTTTTCCCTTTTGTACGAAATTTTAAAATGTAAGGAACTAGAATTTAAATTGAAAGAAAAAATACTCAGAGCAGGTCGATTTAAAAACTTTAAATTTCTTAATCGTTCTGTCATTCTGATGAGAACTTAAGGTATCCGACTACGTTCGGGACCGTGATTTTGAAAAAGTGCATAAATGTGGATACTTTTCATTATATTTAGTGTCACTTAGATTAGAATACATGTATAAAATAGTTTTATATAAGGACATTACGACGAAAAAAATTATTTAAATACCTTTTTTGGCAAAAAATTAACTTAGAATAACATTTTTTCAAAACGTTCTCTCTTTTTATTAAAAATTCCTCTATAATAAAACATTTGGCTTATATAAAGTAAAGAATTCTCTAAAGAGTCTGAACTAAGATTTTTGAAAAATTTACATTATTTTCAGAGTTACAACCATTTGAAATAATTATCGGCGTTTTTTTCTTAAAGTTTCTGCCCTCTGTTGATGTAGAACATGGATAAACCCACTTATAAGTTATATATTTCAAAAATCCTAATTCAGCCTCTGTACAGACGTGTGAGATATATACAGGCAAAGTATTATTACAATAGAAGCATTTTTCATAAAAGGAGAATATTTTGAAAATTGGTCATTCTAGGTTCATTTTTCGTCAAAATATTGTATTTAAATAATTTTTTACTGTTATGATATTCTTAAAATAATTTTATATATGTTTTCTATTCTAAGTGACACTAAATATCATAAATATTATCCATTTATACGCTTTTGCAAAATCAAGGTTCCGAACGTAGTCGGATACCTTAACGCAGTGTTTCTCAAACTGTGGGGCGCGCCCCCTATAGGGGGCGTGATAACCCTACAAGGGGGGCGCGAGCTTATCAGAAAGTCGAAAGTAAAAGATTATTTTTTTTTAAAAAATTATTAATTTACTGAAAGGAACCAAAAAAAATATCGTTCTGTCATAATAAAAAATAAATGCATATTTTCATTGATATAATACACTTATAAATGTATCAATACTGCACAATGTGTGTTCCATAATTAATATAAAATTACTAAGTTAAGAAAATTTTAATAATTACCAGTAATCCTATGGGCATGCCATAAAATTATATACAAAATTTAACATTTATCTTAATAATTTGTTTGGTTTATAAAATTAGAGAATCATTGTAGCTTTACGTGAAAGTATATTATTATTGAATTGAATACATTGTAATTATATGGAGGGGGGGTGGGTGGCGCGAAGAAAATTATGATTGAAAATTGGGTCGCAAGTATAGAAAGTTTGAGAAGCACTGCCTTAACGTATCCGACTATTTGCGACAACTTTTTTTTTTAAAAAGGGAGACATTTTTGTTTGTTTTTTTATTTACTTAATACATTTTAAGAAAAAAAGGCTGAAATTAAGAAGAGAAAATTAAATTATTACTACTAAAATGGGAGAAAATTGACTAAAAATTACATGTACGGGGTCCGCTGTGTACAAATAATAAATGTACGAATTGTCACAATTTTTCGATTTTTAATGTATTACTTTTGAAATAAACTTCATAGGACTGGTTTTATTTTTTTGCAAAAACTAAGGCGTTTTATCTTAGTTATTGTATGAAATTGCTTAAAAAACACAGGTTACATTCACATAATGAACTATTAATCTTTTAATGTAACAGTGATTCATAAATCCGAATTTTACATCATTTCTACTGTTATGCAAAACATACACAAAAAATTTCAGCAAAGTATATCAAAAACTTTTTGACCAATCGATGCCCCCGTTTGAGCTTTTCGAAATAAACACATTTCAAGTAAAACGCATTTTAATGTGTGTGTGTGCGTGTTTGCCTCTTATATAAAGTTATGGCATGTGCTTCTACTAAAACACTTGTAGTTTTTGTTTTAGTGAAAGGAACAAAGAAAAAAAAAACGGTATTTTTCTAAAGCTTATAAGATGGTCTATAAATTAAGGTATTCGACTACGTTCGGAGCCGTGATTTTAAAAAGGCGCATAAATGTATAATTGTCATGCTATTTAGTGTCACTTAGATTAGAATACATGTATAAAATTACTTTAAGGACACATTTTGACAAAAAAAAAAATTATTTATAAATACAATATTTCGGCAAAAAATTAACTTAGAATAACCTTTTTCAAAATGTTCTTCTTTTGAGAAAAATACTTCTATTATAATAATATTTTGCCTCTATATAGCTCAGACTTCTGTACAGAGGCGCAACTATTTTTGAAAAATTCACATCATTTTCAGAATTATATCCATTAGAAATATATATATATATATAATTATCGGCATTTTTCCCTTAAAATTTCTCCCTAAAATCTTATTGTTGGCAACACATCAGATTAGGGCAAAATACCAGTGATTTGATGTCAAGAGGACTTAGTGCTGAAAATCTTGTGAACTTTGAATTGTAGTGGAAAGGTCCAGAAACAATTTGTTACTCTCTTCTCCAAAGTGAAGTACCTTTAGATCCTAAAAGTGATGATTTTACAAAAGATGTGAAGAAAGATTCTGAGAGAACTCTAAAATTTACTTTAAACTCTGTTATTTTGGATAATTGCTTAAATTTGACTAATAATTATTTAAAATTAATTCATATTTTTAGTTTTGTTTTAAGGTTTGCTAGGATTTCCCAAAACCCCCACAGTAAGCGCACGGGACCTTTAACTTCTGAAGAACTTACAGATATTGAGCAATGTTTAGTTAGAAGGGTTCAGGTAAGAGAATTTTCTGAGGACTTCAAAAAGCATGAACGAAGTGAGACAGTGTCGAGTAATAGTAAGTTGAAATCTTTAAATCCATTTATCGATGACAAGGGAGTAATTCGCGTAACAGATAGATGGGGCAATTCTGAATATGATTATGAAACAAAATATTCTATTGTCTTACCATCTAAATCCAAATTTACGTCTATTCTAATGCTGCAGTTTCATAACAAATTTTATCCTCTTGGACCACAGTCCCTTTTGCACAGTGTTCGACATCAGTTCTGGCCCGTAGGTGGCAGAAATCTTGCAAGGAAAATTGTTCATGAGTGTGTTATTTGCTTTAAGGCCAAACCCCGTGTAGAAACTCAGATTTTGGGAACTCTTCCCAAAGAAAGAACTACATGGTATCCTCCCCCCCCCCTTTATCAAGTAGGAGTAGATTTCTTTGGGCCTTTTTTATTAAAGAATAAAACGCAAAGAAAGTATAACTTGTACAAAGTATATATTGCTATATTTGTATGTTTTGTCACTAAGACAATGCAGAAAGAATTAGTTACCAACCTTACTTCCGAAGCCTTCATTGCTTGCCTTAAAAGATTTTTTGCGAGAAGAGGCAAAAGAGCCTTTATTTATTCAGACAATACAGGTAATTTTGTTGGGGCTAATGTTGAACCCAAAAGGCTATTTAGATTTGTTATGAATTCAAACGAACAAATGGACTAATTTCTTTAGAAGGTATTTCATTGAAATTTATCCCACCTAGGTCACCAAATTGTATACGATTATTGGAAACATGTGTCAAATATGTAAAGTATCACTTACGCCGTGTTGTGAGAAAAGCTCGTTTGACATATGAGGAACTCTCAACAGTTTTAGCTCAGATTGAAGCAGTGCTTAACTCGAGACCTATTTCGCCTTTGTCATCTGATCCAAACGACTATCAGGCTTTGACCGGAACAATTTTTAATAGGGCCTCCTTTGACAACCTTTCCTGGACCAGACTTGTTAAACGTTCAGGTAAGCAGATTGTTTCGTTGGCAGTTAACTACAAAAATTGTAAAAGATATTTAGCAAAGATGGAAGAGGGACTATTTGAGTAATCTTCAACAGCGCACTAAATGGTACTGGGAAAAAAGAAATGTTGCTATAAATTACATGTTCCTTATAGTAGAGGATATTATCCCACTATGCAAATGGAAACTAGGAAGAATTGTAGAAATAATTTGTGACTCAGATGGTAAAGTAAGAGTAGTTGTAATCAAAACTGTCACAGGTATTCTGAAACGAAGTGTTTCTAAGATATGTTTGCTGCCTATTGAAAGGATTGATTGTAATTAATTAATCCTACATTTTATATTGCATTTTTTATATTGTATATTTTTATAGTGGATTCTTATATTGTAATCGAATCTTTAATTGTGTGTTTTAAATTTTGTATAAAATGTTTGAAATCTACATTTCAAAGCCGGGAGGGAATTTTAACGCCACCTTTACCATTTGTAATTTATTGCTAATTTGGCGAGCGCCAAGGCGCCCGTCATTTTTGTTATAAGAAATGTTTTGGAGTGAAACTCCAGTTGTAGTTCCGGCTGTGAGCCGAGCAGACGTTAAGTCTAAGTTTCATTAAGGTTTTTAAATTCATTAAAGTTTTTAAAGGAATAGAGTCCATTGTTTTTATTGAGTTAAATTTATTCGTCCCCTCCAGTACTTAAATTTTCAGATATATTAAAATCGAAAACATAATGTGGCAGAATTGCAACCAAAAAGATTCCAACAATTCGAAAGTCTTCCTTTGAATTGGTATTATAGGAATTATGCATTTACAAAATATTAGAAACCTAAATGGAATACACATACATTTGAAAAAGGAAGTTTAGATGGAATAAAAAAGTTGATAGAAGATGTATTATCAGCTGAGAATTGTTGAATGTGTTTTTGCCTTTCTTTTTCTCGGAAATCGAATCTGGGAGAACACTGATGTCAGATCCGGTATCAATAAGGAAAGCAATGTTATATGATTTGTCTTTAATGAAAAGGCGACGTGAAATATGAGGCTGTGAGAAGATAGTCACAAATACACCTCACTGAATTCGTTTTTTTTTAAAGCTGCAGGGTGAAATGCATTTCTTGGCCCTTTCTTGAAACTTTCTGTGATACCAACAACAACCAGATTCCCTGGAACGTGAAAATGATCGATTTTGGGAATGATTTCGCGGGCCAAAATTATTTCTTCGTTCTGGAGTCCTTTGACACATTGTAAGATCGTCGTTCCTTTTGTTCAGTCTCTCAATCTCTTGGAGGATAAGAGTTCCGTTGGATGAAACGATAGCGTTTGTCGAAAGTGAAACTTTGGGAGTGCTCACTTCGAGGATTCTTTTGGTGACTTCTGTGTCTTTTTCGACGGTTATTGGCGTGATGGATGTCAAGATAGTTTGCACTCAGGTCGGTAGCTGCTGAAGAAAAAGTTCTAATATAAGCTCTTTCGGAACGTTATTCGAAGTTACATGCCTATTCATTGTCCTGAGGAGTACTGATGGCTTCCTGTCTCGGAGCTCTTCGCCGGTTAACAACTTCTGAAATTCTTGTTGCGATGACTCGCCGGTTCGCTGGATCAGTTGAGCTTTAATAGCGCCGTATAGATCCGTTTCGTCAGGAGTAATAATTGAGTCTCTTACAATTGCGGCGGCTTCTGGTGGCAGGTTTGAAACGCGATGTAGTTATATTTAGTACACGTGTCCGTAATCGCTTTCGGTACTCCGAGGGCAAAAGTTCGTTTGCACCTGGAGAACAGAGTTGAGGATCGCTGAAGTTATATGGATGAATTTTAACTGCGGTGACTTCAGCCATTTTCCCAGTAAAAAAAATTAACAGCAAGTTAAATGAAGGATTTTTTTTTCTGGCCAGGACAACAATGATATTTTGTCAAAAAGCAATGCCATAAAATAAAAGAGTAGATTAAACATATGTGTGATGAGAAAGTGGTATTTCCTTGTTAAAATTACTTTGCAGTTGGGTAGTTCAGTGACTACATCTGGAGACTGAATGTTTTGTTTAATATGTCAGGCGACAAATTTAATAAAAAAAGCAGGAAAAGGCCGAAAACGGTGTACTGATATTACCCCTGTGGTCGCTTCCTTATCATCTTGTCTCCCTAAAGCGGTAAAAAGGAACGATGAATGACCAAGACTACCTATTAAAAATCTAATGTATTATTTTTAAAGGTAATATTGCAGAACAAATAATCTATAAAGGAAACCCTTGGAGTGATACAAAGAAAGCAACAACCTTATGTGAAAAAGCGCACAAAATCCGAATAGATTAACTTTAATAAATCCTATCGTTATACTTCTAGATTTGCTAATTTAATCTAGTAGCTAAATCCGTTCATTAGTCACGATGCCTAATTCTAAATCTTACCACAGAAACACTGCATTCAGCGTCTCCACTTCTTCTGACTTACGATTATTTAACTTTATACACACTAACTAATTTGCATCTCATGGTTTCTTCTTGAGAGGGATGGCTGTGAAATAAACGCGATTGCTAGCCCAGAGATTTTCCAAGAGGATTTGTAGTTGAAAGTTGCGTAAAGCTCCGTCACAAAGGTGCACCACAAATTTTAATGACAGGAAAAAAAAGTATTATGTTTCAGAGATACGAGAATTTCATGGACATCCATCAGAAGTAATTTAAGTGATGCTGGTGTTTCTGTCAGTTTAAAAAGAATCAGGAGTAGATTAGCAGATGTAAGGCTTAAAGTTAGAATTTCACGAAAAAAGCTGGCTCAATTTATAGCAGCGCTAAAAAGGCTACATTGGCAGTGCTACATTGGGCAATGGGACACATTAATTGAACAAATGATTATTGGTCACAAGTTATAGATAGACAAAACTAAAATATCGTTATTCTGTAGTGATAGTCCAAAATACGTAAGACGTAGCATAACAGAAATGCTACATCCTGACTGCTTCCAATCAACTGTAAGTGCCCACATATTTTTATCATTTGTTCATGCATATCAGCAGGTGGTATCGGTCACCTTCATATCATCGATGGGACACTTAATGTCATAAAATACATTGACACCATTCTAGAACCCAAATTTGTGCCTTCCGCTGGGGATCTAATTACCAACAATGCTTCATTTATTTTTACTAAGATTTAGCTTTTTTGTCACACAATAAAGTAATTGAAAGACTCTTGTACCGTTTTAAAATCATTGAGTTGTTGTCCTGGTCAGGAAACCGTCCTGATCTCGAACTTATCGAAAACTTGTGGCATAGTTTGAAGATAGAAATTGATTCTTTCTTTATATAGGTAATAAAAGGAAACATCTACAAAAAGATACTAATCTCAAAAAGTAGAAAGGGAGCTATGTGCAAAATTCGGCAATCACGTTAAGTTTTTAAGGGAATACAAGCGTTCAAAGTTAATACCAGATACTACACAAGACCATCTTCAATTCTGAAGCTGCAAGTGCTCCTCATAATATACATATATGTCACTTAGGGTTCTTAATTTACTTTACACTCAGTTCCAAAAAAGGTACCGAGATCTCTTGAGGGAAAGAAAGCTATTCTCCATGTTATTCCCATCCCACGAATTCTGCTTTAATACGTTTTTAATAATAGTGGTGGATCACCGATTTTTCACTGTTTTCTTTTAATGAATTTCACACGTGTTTTTGATAAATATCAATATTTAATTCTTTTTTTTATTGCTGTAAATTTTAAAATTACCCACAGTTGAGCTTGCATTAAACGAAAAAAAAATTGTTCAGGGGTAGCTGGTTTGAAATATTTCACAGTTCTCATTCGTACTGACTGCGCCATCGGTTATGCAGGCTCTTTATTTTTTTTTCTTAAAAAACAAATTATATCAGAATCATTTCTTGAGAAACCGAATGGGGATATAATTGATAAAAAACTGTTGTGCTTTCTCCTGAAGAGACTTTATAATTTGTGATATCACGTTTTGGACTCTTTGTGAAAATCTATATTGTGGAATAATATGTTCAGTTAAAAGCTTATCAAAAATTACTTTTATACACTCTTGTTAATATTGTTTTACAGTCAGAAAACAGATAAGATTATTTTTATCTTGGAGAAATTGGTTAATCTTCAACCAAAAACATTTTATTAACAAACTAAGGTCCCTAAATTTATTGGTCTTTAACTTAATAAAAATTTGTAGAGGAATATTATTAAAAATATTTTTTATTAAAAAAATGCATGAAATAATCTTTAAAAATTATATTAATAATGCACAATGGAATGTCGTTAGTGGCTTACCTAATAGACTTATCAGGACTCCTACAAAATGTATGACGAACATAATCAACAGTGTTTTCCATCACGAAAACTTAAGTACATTTGCCACTTTGAGATATCAAAGTTCTTGTCTTTTTTAAAGTTCTTTTCCATTGGTGGATAGATTTTGATGTCTTAGATCGACAATCCATTCTATTTGAATACTTCGCTGTACACACGTAATTGATTTAAATTCAGTTAACCACAAAGTACGCACTACACATTTTGCCGTGGGGTCCACATCTTTACTAATTAAATCAGTGTTACAAGTTTATCGTCTGCGTTTGTCGAATAAAATTGCACAAACTTGCAGCCCCCCAAAAAACTAAAAAAATCTCGCAGGGGTTTCCAATCCCCGGATGAACAGTTTATAACATTCTGATGGGTAGTCCCGTAATAATGAACCATAACTTTTGGATACTTTACCCTCGGAAACCCTATATATACTACCCACTTTTATAAATACACTTAATATATAAGAATATTTTTTTCTCCTATGAATTTAATAAAAATCATTTACTTCTCCGGCTCTGAAAACGTGGATAAAGTACATGTTATAATTACAGACAGTACATGTCAGTACAGTACATGTTATAAGTACATGTACGAATTTCCTACCGCAGTAAAATTACTCTACTGGTACAATGCCTTTTTGATTCTTTATATTCCGATATCGCAATCAGTTAAAAAGATATTAATTAAAAAATTCTTACTCTTATTAGAAGTTTTCTTTACCTGTTTCCACGAGGCCTAGTGGTTAGAGTAGCTGACTTCAGACGGATTACCATGGGTTCAATTCCCGGGACCTTGCAGT
>BMAV01003761.1:0-11299 GCA_019973955.1 Trichonephila inaurata madagascariensis | reverse complement strand
AAGATAAAAGTATATTTAATTAGAAATAGAAATATATTTATAAATAAATTTACTTGGATAATTGTATTCTAAACATTTATTGCAAAAATTCACAAAATTACTTTGTTTTAAAATGTTATATCAGTAACTAAATCATTGCTTATTTTTATAAAATTTAAGGTAATATTTCTAAATATTGATATAGGTGTAGGCTATACTACCCCGAAAAATCATTTTTATAATGTTAAATTCAAATTAGTCTCTTTTATCAAAAATATTACTTAATAGCAAACTATTTTTAACCTTTAATTGAAGGTCCAAAAAGTTAGCTGACTCATTTTTATAATTATAATTTTTACTAATTTTAAATAGTGGGGATAAAAATTAAGGTTAGGATCAATGTCTACTACATTACTAAATATAATTAAGTCATCTATGTATCTATAAAAAAGTAACAAGATTCTTAACTAATACTTTCATTTTCATAAAAATGCAAACAGATATTTGCTAAGCAGTTGCTAGCTGGTCCCCCTTGTGGTAAACCTTTAATTTGCTCACAATAAGCGTTATTATGGAAAATATAATTTTCTTTTAATACTAATTCAATAATAGAAATATATTTATCATATTTTAATATCCTATTTAAAAAGTATTTGCTATATGCTATTTTAAGAATCTTAAACATGTCTTCTATATCTATGGAATTAAATAAATGTTCAAAATCATAGGTATACATAGAAATAACTTTTTTACCTTGCATGTACTTAATAATGTCCATACTATTCTTAACAATAATAGAATTATCAATTTTATTTAATGTAGATTGAATACTATTTTGTAGCTTTTTGCCCGGAAGTGTAATATATGTTTTAAAACCATTCGTAATAGTTCTAATTTTAACAGGAGTTTTCTGAAATTTAGGAGTTAGGAAAATATGAGGGAATTTAATATCCAAAATACGTATTTTTTTTTTTTTTTTTTTATAAAAAGCAGAGACTTGATTAATAATTTCTCTTTTGCTTGAATTAGATTTTATAAAAGCAGAATTATTATGAAAATGTTTGTTTAGCATATTAGTATAAAGAAATTGCAAATAATTGCATAATTACCCGGTACTTAATCGACATAGACAATAATAAAGTTCTTTTGTAGGTCTGCAAACTGGTTCTTAATATTATTGTAAGTTATATCATAATCAGTTTTATAGTTAATGTGCAATAGCTCATTTAATACTTTGCATTTAAATTCATATATATCTGTGTGTGTATATATAATTTATAACGCACTTACTTTTAGAGACACCCCAAGTAATTTTCGAGCCACGATCAAGTAATGAGGACGCCATTTGAGCTGCATCGCACCCTTCTAACGTTTCACACCATTCCAGCGTAAGTACTTTTAACACATAGTTTTAATGTATATGAAGCCCTTTACACGTTAGGTGTTCATTGATACTATGGCTCGAATTCATGACATGTCAGCCATGAGCTCTTAATCATGAGCACTAGGCTGTTACTAACAGTTTATTTGTATTTAGATAACGTTTCTTCTTTTGTGCTTATACATTTTAGACACTGGTTTTTCTTTTATAAGACGCTTCAGGGGATGTGCTTTGATAGTACACAAAAGATAAAATGTTTGAAGTATTTTGGAGATAAAATTAGAATATAAATGTTATCACATCATTTTTCAGTTCTACAATATTATTTTTACAGAACTGTACGGAAAAAAAATAATACTACCTTTCCGAAAAAAAAAATCTCCCGACATATATATATTAAATATGACATTTTAAAAAGGGAACTTTTTACGTAGTAACGTTCAAAATGTGTTTACTTACGCATGTCCAAAACGGAAAATGTTTAATACAGCTGTTGATTACATAAGAGGGAAAAAAAGTTTATATTAAAACCCCCTTGGGGGGGCGCGGTGGTTATGTTTCATGCGAGCTGAAATATATCTATATAAATTGTGTGTGATATTTCTGAAAACTATTTTCTGTACTACTTTTACACAAAACCTCATTTCCCTTTCAGAAAATTTCAATCATTATAAGTAGCTGGAAAAAAAAGAAAAATTGTTTTTTCTTCTTTTTTTTTTCCTTTAAACATAAAACATGTTAAAAACTTTACGTTCAGTGCATTGCACAAAATGGTTTAATAAATCTAAAAACCGAAAACTACACAGAAATATAAAGAGTACTGAAGTCTGAATTGAAATTTTCGAAAACGAACTTTCTATTAAATTGCAGGTGGTACGAATAATTTAATATTACATCATAAGAGCAAGATAAGAGCTCAAATCTAAGAACATTATAACCTTAAGTCATGTATCATGTGAAAAAGGAAAAAACCACAGAAGTCCCTGTTTTTTCTACAAAGACTACAAACAACTTCAAAATGTCAATAAACAGTACCATATAAAGTACAGCTAACCACTTGTACCACACAGAATATCATTTATTGGACTAAAATTTCAAAGAGTGATGCATATGAATTCCACCCCTGAACCATCTTTGTCCATCTCTATCAAGTGAATATGAATCTGAGATGGTGGTATCTATATAAGCCAGTTACAGTCTCCGGACTGAAATGATCCATTACGCCAATGGTGAGTTACGTGCTTACGAAGCAGAAGGTGCCGAATTTTACTGTCCCACATTAGCACTTTGAAAAAACGCAAACTCCGTCCTGATGTCCTTTCGCCATCTTCCCGACACAAAAGCATTTAAAAAGCCGTCAGATCCAAATGACGCAACAAACAAACCATCAAATCTACATGACGCCACTATATAGCCATCAGACACACTTGACGTATTGAACATCTGCTCACACTCTCGCAATAACAACTATATCATTCATTCGTCTACCCACCGACTCACTGGTAGGGGAGTATGTGGCGTTTGTACCTGTAGAAGTCAGTAACAGCCTACGGACTGACATGATCGTTTTGGTTCAACAATAAGTTACTTGCTTAGGAATCCTAATGTTGCGAGTTCTATCCTCCGCAAATCCCTAGAAATTACGAAATATCTCTCCATCGTATAACCAGAAATACTTAAATTATATAAGAACATTGTAAAAAGGCAGATGGAAACCAAAAATTCTAAATTTTACTGTTAGCTCTTGTGATTATTTTTGATGCAAGTAAAATATGGAAAAATAATTAATTAAAACATATGTAAAATTTAATTCAAATTTTTGAAATCTTTTCACTAGGTAACTTGCATTTAAGTTGAAATCCTCTAACGCGTTACATATAAAGGCTGTCTTTGGTTAATGTTAAAGAAAAGAACAAAACTCGGAATATTTTTTCCGACATAAAAGTACTCAAACATTAGTTTTATTTTCTAGTTTCACTATCCGCAACTAATTTATTTTATCATACTACTCACTTTTACAAGAGTTGACACATTTTTTCTATTATAAAATGTGTTTCGTTCTTGTTCTCCTATTCCGAAATGGTAAATGAGCTATCCCTTTACATATTAAAATGAAAAACTATTTATTTATAAAATACTTTGAAAATTTAAAAACGCTACATTATAAACAAATGCATGAATGACAATGTCACAAAGTTTTATAAAAAAATTGAGGTCATTTTCTGTCGAAAAATGTACTTCGCGTTAAGTCTAAGCTCTCGCACATATTGCGAAAATAGCCTTAAGAACTCATCGTCATTCAATTCCTACTACTAGCTCGCAATGTCTCTATATTTATTTATTTATATATTTGTATATTTATTTATTTATCTTGGTGGAATTAATAAATACATTTTTTAAAACGCTGAATTGAACTGAAATTTTATATACAGGATCATTTTGGATGACAATACAATAATTTAATTATAATTCATAAAAATTAATTGATTAAAACTAATTATTTAAAGAATTACAAATACAGCCACGTTGGCGATGTAGCGACCATTTTGGCGACTTGTGTCAATACTTGGAAAGGTTTTTCTCTCGCGTGTTAAAGCATTTAATAGAATTGAAATTAAAAGGACGATATGATACTTTAATGATAATTAAAAAAAACTAATTCCCACTTAATGTTGTGATTCTGTCCTATGTATATACATATTTATATTAATTGTAACTATTTAATAAAAAGTAGCTAAAATAAAAATTTTCGTTGTTGATCTATGTAGGATTTGACTTAAAAACTATTTTTTTATATTACTTGTTTTTGTTACCGAAAAACGTGTGATTTCCCTGCTGGATCCTAAACTCCGAAAAATGTTTTCACAATAATTGACGTCATATTTATAGTGCACATCCTTCTATGTGTTAAACTATGTACATTGATAAATTTATATTCGTTCTGTTAAATTTAGGATAATGTAAATCTCACTATAAAATACTCATAGAACCACTGATAGCAAAGTTCGGTGAACAGTCCTGTAACATTATCGCGAGATATGCTATACATTAACTGGAAACTTTGCAAAAAGTCTTCTTATAGGATGGATTTCAAAAGCCTTGTCACGTTTCGTTGGATGTTAGGAATATCGGATGTTAGGTCGCCAGTCTTCCACTACGGATGTGGTCCAAAACACTTTCCTTGCTTTCGAAAATGGGCAAACCACTCGTGAACGAATTTTATAGACATTGCTTGATCTTCATATACACGTACCAGCATCTCATAATTTTTTTTTCTTGCCATGCTTAAAACAAAACTTTAAACAGATATTTTGTTCGTCTATTTTCCTGTTCTCAAATAAGAGCCAAAGTACTAAACAAGCTCTTTGTAATGCAAGAGTGTGTGTGTGGGGTGGGGGGTTGAGAGAGAGCTTAAACTGAGGTCACTCGCGCCCGTTTTTGCTACCGTCGTTACTCGTGGGATGTAGAGAACACACAAAACTTTTAACATGTATTTAATTATGCAAATAAAATTAAGTCATTATGATACATATTAATAAAGTACAAGATGTTGTTTGTATTAGACAAATAAAATTATTAAATTTATTGCATATAAATAAGACTAACATTAATTTAAACTAAACATACAAAATTTTCATTTTAAAACGCATAGTTTTATATTTTTATAAACCAGTATATATATAAAACGTATATACCAGTAATAAATATACTTTATAATTAATGAGATAATGATAGTAGAAAAATATATAATATTATAATCATTTTCCAAACATTCAAGGCAAACTGTATACATATGCTCAATTTCTCACGGCAGTTCCCAGCCCCCAGATAAACTTTTGAAGGTCATTACATTCCAATCGTTCGAGAAAGAAGGATTGCATCAGACTTGAAGTTTTAATGACCTAAAATGTGCAGCTACAGAAAAAATCGTGGCTCCGTGCGTTCTTTTTAGAATACTGGGAGGATTTTCTTGTTTCTGGGGTGTACAGAACGAGACCCGCGAGAGTGATCGCGGGTTAAAAATTAATATTACTTCATGTTGTAACAACCAGCTAGAGGTTGTTAGTGTTTAAAGTATCGCGCGAGTAATGATCAGCTCAAAACAGTTTCAAACTCAAGTTTATACTATCTCTGACTTAAACCACACAAATAAATATAGGAAATTCACTACCTAACTATTTAGAAGTGTAATCGCACGGCCTATAACAATGCTTAACATATAAATATAAATTACTCCACTTACTCCAGGAGCACTTTGAAATTTTCCGCTAAAATTCACCATAATTCTTTTATGTACGACCGTATTTCACTTGTGTACAAACTCCGGTCGTAATCCTAAAATCAGTTTTATCAATTCTTCGCCAACTATCAGTAGTTGACCATCCAGCAACTTTCCGTTGACTAACATCGTGTACCTCAATGTCAGCACTTAAATAGAACGTTACATTAAAAACGTCTGCGAGAGAAAGTTTTCAACAGAACTTATTGTTAAAAAGAATAAATTTACCCCAAGAGAACCAGTTGAAGGCTCGATTATAGAACCGTTATAACGTTTAAAAATTCACAAGTCCTTTTTAAATCAAAAGGTGAGAGTTCCAAATATGTTTGTCAATGCATTCGAACTGCTGAACACTATATTCATACATCATGAATAAGCCAGTGAAGTGAGCGGATAACAGCAAGTATATAAATATAGACATGAATATACATATCTATCTATATATATATACAGTCAAACCTATATATTGCGAATTTTTCTATACAGCGAAATTTTTCATGGAACCAAGAAATCTTCATGATTTTCTGCGTAAAATAGCCTCCCCATAGCGAAGTTCATTTTCTATATAACGAATTTTTTCTCGGTATTTCGCGTCTTAGTTATATAGAGATCCGACTGTGTATATATATATATATATATATATATATATATATGACAAGATATCGTGACCATTGGTCAGCTTTTATGATGGTACATTGAATTAGGATTGGTGTTGTTTACTTGCATTGATGAGGCAGTTTTGTTGAACCGTAATCCCCTTTATATTCCATTTAGAGACACACGAACATAGAAATGGACGACACATAGCATAAATAAGACATACGCGCGTATTACGTAACGAAGACAAGAAAAAAGGAATTTATCAGAGTCTAGGGTTTTTATATCAAGCGACAAACGAAGGTTCTCAAAACATATGACTTCACTGAACGGAGACTATGATTGGTGGAAAGATACCGTACGATAGATTCAGATGCCTAATTAGTTTTAAAATGCAAAGTTGTTAATTTTTAAGAGATACAGTTACGGTTATCTCGTTAGGTGAGCAGGCAATAATTTATTACATGCCTGAGAGTCGGTTGGATAAATTTAAATGGAATTATTACACACACACATGTATATATATATATATATATATATATATATATATATATATATATTATATATATATATAAAATAAAAGTGAAGAAGTACTAAAACATACAGTGCTAAAGCAGGAAGAAATTGGAATTCACCAGACACAACAAATGTAGAAACAAAAAAGTCTTTGGACTAAACTGGAGACCTATTATGATTTTTAAAGCTGTCGTTGAATTAGGCCAGCGAATTAGGGGATAGATCCAACCTTCCTTTATGGATCCGACCTTCCCCGTACAGCAGAAACTTTTGGTATAATAGGAGGAAAAAAAAACAAGTTGAAATTTAAGCCTAATACAACACGGGGAAGAAAAACCAGATAATATATTAAAATGAAGCTAAGAAAAGAGAACAATAATGTTGGTCTCAAAGAGAGAAATAATAATAATACAATTTTTAAAAAAAACACGTATAAAATAATTACTGGAGATTGAAAATTCAAATTTCCACTATAACGCGGAATGACTAGAAAGAAATGAAATGACCATTCGAAAAGAAAAAATCGTAGCGCCACCTAGATATTTATTTTGCAATTAAACAAACAACTAATATTTTTTTTAAAAATAAACTAAATAAAGGAAGTTTTAAAAACGATAGTGTAAAAAGTTAACAATCCATAAAATCAAATAGGAATATATTACAAAGAAAATAAACTTGGATGATTATATACTAATCAATATATTGCAATTAAAATAAGCGCTTAAATATATATATATACAGATAGCTATAGAACATATGTATAACTATTCAAGATAGGAAATATTAGGCACAGTAGTACAATAACAAACTCCTGGCCTTAGAAACCAAGATTGCAGGTTTAAATAAGTTTTACGGCTAGCGAATCTGCACCAGTAATTTGTATATACAAAGTACCAAGGGCAAAGGAAAGAATAATATTAGGAGAGAAATTTAATATTAGAAATTAAATAACTATACAAATAAAATATAACTATAAACTTATAGCCTACTACTGTTCACAGTAAAGATTTAAGTCGATGCAAAAGGTAATAGTAAGACTTACTTCGAGAGTGCATCAACTGGTTATGTGTGTGTGTGTGATTCCCGCAAAATACAACAGAGGAATATCATTAACACATAAAGTTACACATTACGATAGAATAATATAAAGTCTATTTATAAATGTACGTCTAAAAAAACATAAATATATATTGATATAAATATTTGTGGAAAAAAAATGAAAACAAGATATATTTAAATAATAATATTATTAATTTATTAAACATGTTTCGCCACACACACATCTATTGAATAACACACACACACAATTAGGTTGAGGAAGAAGAAATTTGGAGCACGTAATTTTGTACCATGGACAAGTGGCGTGGACGACACTTCATCTGGCGTCTCGACTCCTATCTACCACACCAAAGGGAGAAGTACTCGACAGATCTAACAAGCATCGCTGCCCTATACGGAGTGTCCTTAGTGTTACTGGGCTTAAACTCATAACATGCCATCCATTATCCGATACCTTGACCACTGGGCTACAGCAGCCCTAAGAGTTCTCAGAAATTTTAGGTTGGGGAAAAAGTAATCCACTAGTTTTTGGTAGATGGCTGTTGTGTGGATATCTCCTAAAATATCAATCAAACAATTTTAACTTTATGCTCGTTGTCAAGATGACATTTCACACTAAAAGGTTATTTTGCTTTTTTTTGTTTGGTCCATTCAGTTATGAGTTACAGGGTGTTAAAAATGGAAGTCAACAAAGAGAAAATTTGGTTCTTTTTACATTTCTTCTTTGATAAAGGCGAAAATGCAAGCCAGGTGGCTGAAATTGCGAATGGTGTTTATGGTTCCAATACTGTAACAGCTAATTACGTGCAGTTTTGGTTTCATCGATTCCGTTCAGGTATTTTTGATGTTAAAAATACACCTCGCACAGACAGGACCGGCGTTGAAAATGTCGATAATGTCACAAAAATAATCGTAGTTGACCGGATTGTTAGTAGTCGTAGCATCGTCCATGGGCTAAAGATCGACCATAAAACAGTTTTAAGCCATTTGCGCAAAGCTGAATTCAAAAAGAAGCTCCATGTTTGGGTTCCCCACCAATTAACACCAAAAACATGATGGATCGAATTTCCATCTGCGAAACCTTGGCCAAACGGAATGAAATTGATCCATATCGTAAATGGATGATGACTGGGGATGAGAAATGGGTCACATACTACAGTATTGTGTGAAAACTATTATGGTCAAAATGCGGTGAATCAGCTTAAATGATGGCGAAACCAGGACTAACGGCAAGGAAGGTTCTACCTTGCATTTGAAGGGGCTGGAAAGGAATCATTTATTAGGAGATATAGTTCCGCATGGCCAAACACTACTGTCAACAACTGGACCGTTTGAAGCCAGTGATTAACTAGAAATAGCCAGAATTGGCCAACAGAAGAGGTGTTGACTTTCATCAGGACAACGCTAGGCCACACACTTATGTAGTGACTCGCCAAAACATCTGGGAGCTTTGTTGGAAAATTTTAATGTATCCACAGTATAGTCCGGATCTGGCACCAAGCGATTACCACCTATTTCTCACATTTCAAAATTTCCTGAGTGATAAAAAATTGGGATGAAGAGAAGATTGTGAAAATCAATTACTAGATGTTTTCACCAATAAGCTCAAGACTTTTATGAAAGAGGCATTACGAAACTGTCTTTAAAATGGCACTAAATTATATAACAAAACGGTGCATATTTGACCCAAATCGGACGATCGGAAGTATGTTAAATAAAGTCTTGATTTTTTCATACAAAAATAATGGATTTCTTTTCCCCCAACCTAATATATATATATATATATATATATGCACACACACACAATTTATTTAAATTCTAAGTAGTTTTTGTCAAGAGAGAATGCATTCAAATTTACTTTTAGAAAATGTAAATTATAACTTGGAAATACGCGTTTGAATGAATCATGTTACTATAAAAATTGATTCTTTTTGAATTAAAAAATATCTAAATGAAAAATTAATCTAAAAAACCTTAAACTGGAGTTACGCATAAGCCGACAATTCTGTCCCGTTTTGGAAGGAATACAGGTGTTTGAAGCTATGAACTAACATGTTATGCTTAATACCGGCGACTACACAAGACAGTCTGCACTTATAAAGCAGGAATTACTCAGTATAAAAAACGCCATTTATTTATTTTACACTTAGTTCCAAACAAAGGTATCGAGATCCCTTGAGTAGTTCTGAAAGACGCAGCCAGATAGCACAACGTGAGTTCCGGTTTATTTATTTAATACTTGTTTTTGATAGTAGTGGTGGTGTTTCAAATCTTTCTCGAAAAATATCAGCATTTAACATTTTTGTATTGAAATAAAATTTAAAATTACCGATAGTAAAATTGGCATTAAACGAAAATTCTTTGCTGATAGCAGTTGGTCTCAAATACTTCATAGTTCTAAATCGTACTCTGCCTGTTTTATCGGAATAGCAGGGTTTAAAAAAACAAACAAAATAAAAGCAAAAATAACAAACTTTTCAGAATTATTGCTTGAGGAACCGGATGAGGAATGTCATTACCGACTGATAAAATCCTGTTCTACTTACTCTATTTATGCACTTAAAAACTTTGGAAACTTTGATATCACGTTTTGGACTGTGTTATAAAAAAACTATTTGAATAATGTGTTTTTCAATTAATATCTCATTATGAATTAGTTTTATAAATATTATTTTATAGTCAGCAAACGATTAAGATATATTTCTCTTGAGTGGAGTAAATTGATTAATCTTCATACCAAAAATATGTTATTAACGAACTATGGCCCCTATGTTTATTTCTCCTAAACTTAAATAAAATTTATATAGACATTTTATTAAAGAAACTTTATTAATAAATGTTCGAAATAATCTCTTTAAATTAATTTAAATATTTGCATATTCTTTAAGTATTTTATTCTTCATTCCTTTACTCAAGAATTATTTTGAAAGGTTGTTGTTTTATTATTATTTCATAAAAACTGACAGGATATTGCAGAATACAATATGCTTGTAAATGCAGATGTATATTTCACTGAAGTCTATGGCACCATTCTAATTATCGTCACATTTTGCACAGTGATTTTCAACCTCTTTATAATTTATCTTTAGATTTACATAAAAGTTTGGACATTTTTTCTTCCCTTCATGTTGTATGATTTACGCAAGTCTCGTTACTTTATGAAAAAAGATTCTGTAAGAAAGAATTCATTGTTGTGCTTCTGATTTTTTACGGCATTCAGTCTGGTAGACGTTTTGAAATCTAAAGATATTCGCTTTCATTCTGATATCAATATTTTCTTTAATCTCAGGCATTACTTCTTGTCACCCTACATTAAAAATGAAGCTTCGACATCAAAATTATAGAATCGTTCAGTGAAGGAAAGTTTATTCAAAACAGTTGATCCTTCAATCAGTGCCTTCATTTGAAAACAAAGAGTGGTTAAAAACATTTTTATAACGCTTATTTATAAATACACTGGAAGGGAATTTAATAATTAACTTAACAAA
>BMAV01003760.1:77808-121209 GCA_019973955.1 Trichonephila inaurata madagascariensis | reverse complement strand
TTTGGGGGAGAACCCCCCAAATTCTTGGAATAGATAATATTTCATATTTTTCACAAATATTAATTTTGTTCGTTTAATTCTCCAATAACGAAAGGAAATACACCTTCTGCAGTTAGCAAAGTTGCATTTCGACTGGATAATTTTTCTAAGCCAATTTTTACTGGCCTTAAGCCTGCTACAATTGTAGTCACAGTTTCAAACTCTACATTGGTCATCATTTGTTCTTCTTTAATATCAATTAACGCTTTTAAAATTGCTGACTTTATTTCTAAAAATCTTTCAAGCATTGCCAACAAACTATTGAAACCACGTGCAATTCCCGGGAAATCCCGGAAATAGAAAAAGTATAGAAATCTTATGATTTCCCAGGAAAGAAACTCTAATTCGAACTCAGGCCCTACGGCCCCCCTATACCGGATGGGCGGCTTTTTTTATAGTGATATTTATCAGTTAAAATGCAATAGTAATAAATAAGTAAATAAAATTTACAGGGATAAATAAATTTTGATATTGGAGAAAGATAATGGACTGGTAATTAAATAAATTTAGAACTGATAATCCTAAGCAAATTATAATTAAATGATAATTCTTTTTTTTAATTTAAAATGTAGAAAAATTAATAGAAAAAAATTAATTTATACCCTGAAAAAATAGTTTTTTTTATATCGTCATCAGGTATGTTTTCAAGTTTCAATATGTAATTTAGAAAATTTAAATATATAGTTTTTTTAATGAAAATTACATATTTTTATAATTATTATTTTAGTAGTATGATATTAAGTTTTTGTAACAAAAATACATAGCCGAAACATAAAAATATTTTTTTGAGATCCAAGAAATTTATAATTAATTGTAAAAATTCAAAATAAAACAAGTTTTTGCTTAGAAGTAAGGGTAAGAAATTTTAAATATATTAATTTACTCAAAGGGAATTAACGATACCCCTTTAAACTATAATTTTATAATACACAAATTTAAAAAAAAGTGAGTCAGGTTTTTTAACTTTGAAATATTTATCAAGGTTATTTTTTATAATTTTAATTATAAGAATCAGGATAGTGAAATATAAAAATAATAATATTATTATTGACACATAATATTGTTATATAATGATAGATAATACTAAAAATATGTTATTAGTGTGTGCGGTGTAATATCATTATCTTTACAATTTTAATTAATTCCAAGCAAAATTAGAAAGAACGCATGTTGGATCAAGAGTATTTTTACATGTACCAAAAATTAGATGTATTGGTTACACATAAAGATTAAATGAAACACATATGAAAATTAGATGTGCTATTACATGAAAAACCCTTTTTAAAAATTACGCTGATGTTTGAAGTGTTCATTTTCAAAATTTTTTAGATTTGTTTCTTTTTAAGGGAGAATTATTATTATTAGAGGAAAAACTTATTAGTATAGTTATTTATTTATTTATTTTTTGAAATACTTCTTAAAAATATTTGTGGATTATACTGAATGTCAGTCCGAAATAAAATTTGAGCACTTGCCTTATAAAAATTTCTAGTCAATATAAATTTCACATTCTTTTATCGTAAAGTTTTGATATTCTTTATTTCCAACTTATGTTTTTTCTCTTTTTATTATTCCACTTTAAATTATTGTTAGACTCAAAAAAAAAAAAGACAGAAAAGAAAAAGGCGAAGATGAAGAATAGCAAAACTGATTGATGAGTTTATTACACCTTATTTTGTGACATAAATACCCCTCAATCAAAAACACAATTTAAAAAAAGAAGAAAAGAAAAAGAAGCACCAGAACAATAATAAAAGAAATTTGATCGCTATTGGAAAACGTCGAAGAAGAAACCATTGGTGAAAAAAAAAATTCCAGAAATCAACTAGATAACGAAAATGAAACGCAGAATAATAACAATAAAAGAAAAAAAAGTTTCGAGCAATTATCTGCTTTGAATTGGATGTCACCAAAAGCAGAGAAAACCCCACGGCTAGAAAGTCTAAAACCCCTGATTTTAAACCCATTAGCAAACCACCTAGGCCGCACTTAGGCCTCGCAAGAAAAGAAGAAAAAATAATAATAAAAAGAACACCGCAATCAGTTTCCCACCGCCAATTAGCATGCCTGTAACCACTATACACGCCCTATGGAATACAAAAAAATATATACACACACATAAGCCCATCACCAAGCCTCGGGCTTTTAAGTTAGGTTCTACCGCCGCCACGTTAGGTTTAGCTGACGCCAGTACAGATGACTTAGCATACTACTATCTAAGCTGCAGACTGTCATTCAACGACAGGGTATTAGGCATGCAGTAATGTCAGGTGTAATTATGCAGTTTCTTTCTTTTTCTTTTCTTTATTATTATTATTTTTTTTTTTCCGATTCTTCGTTCGCCATTACATCTGTCCGACAGTCTCCCGAGTTCATTACTTATTATTTACTTATTTATTGTCTCGGTTCTCTTTTTACTTCATCCGTGACGGGAAGGAAGTTTGGAATAACAGCCTTGAGCGGGTTTGAAATTTCATCGGAATCAATATCGGGGGTTGTTTTGAGGGTGGGACCAGGGTGGGTGGACACTAGGGACGACCGGAGGCTGGACGGACCAGCCTTTTGTGTGAATTGAGGACCTGCTGTACGTCGGGTCAGGAACGCAGACAGGCGTATAAGAACGATTTTTTAGTCGTTTCTGAGCTGCCCTTGACGTTTCAAGTAATAAATACGTATAATAAAGACATCCAACCTCAAATTACGTAGTTATGGATTTGTCGTATCATGTCAATGCGTCTTTTGGATGGCGTTCTTACGATGGGATGTGACCAGGCGAAATTGTTTTGTTTCAAATTGTTACTTTTAGACAATACTTTCGCAGTAATTTGTATATTGGTTTACTGGAAAAAATAGACAAAAATCGGTGAATAACTCCTAATTTTAATGGATATTATCTATTGTTTGTCTCTTTGTTGAATAAAATAAAATTAATAAGCAGCACAAAAAATGCGCGCCGAATTTAATAACACTTGTTCGTTTTTTTGGTATTTAATTAGTACTTTGGTTTGATCGTTGCATTTTTATATCGGCTCCTTTTGAAGTTCATATAAATCAAACATTTATCGAAATTTTCTGTACTAGGATACTACTTGAGCTTTAGAATCTATAAAATAAAAACTGATTTCTGACTATTTTAAAGGAGTAAGAATTGTATTCATATTATTTTTTACATGGAAAAAAAATATTTGTTGCAGTTTTCTAAGCTAGTGATCTTTAAACTTTTTTGATCGAGTACCCCTAAGAGAAATATATGTATACACAAATAGTTATAAACCTAAGTATAACCAGTCAAGACAGTAAGAAATATTAGCAACAATAGTATAATAGCAAACTCTTGGCCTTAGGAACCAAGAAGGCAGGTTTAGACATGTTTTTTGGCCAGGCAACCTTTGCCAGTAATTTGCTTATACCACTGTGTCATAGGGAAAGGAAGAAATATTTAAAATATGTTATTATATTACAAAATAAAATATTAGTGTAATTTAATAATATATAGCCGGGAAATATTCAATAAACTACTTACTAGAATAGAGTTAAAAAATCTTTGCATTAAATATTGCAAGCTAAAAAACTTACCTTGTGAATACATCATCTAGTTAATATTTCCCACCAATACAGAAGGAAGTAATAGTAAGACCGCATAAAAGTAAGAAATAGTAAAATAAGTATAAGCCTGTATATATATACGCAGTAGCGCACACAGGAATTTTTCAAGGGGTCCGGGGTCGAAAGTTCACCATTCTTGTATCATGCTCCTTTTGATTTTGTTGATTTTCGGATACAAAACACAGCAAAAAACTAACTATTAAATAAATAATTAGCATTAATTAATAAAATTAATCATTAATAACAAATAATTAAATTTTACGTACTATATACTTAGAATTATAATCAATCAGAAAAAATCTAGGGCTTTGAGGGAGTCTGACCCCCAGGACCTCCTTGTGTGCGCCACTGTAATAGAAGCATTTTTCACAGAAGGAGAATATTTTGAAAATGGGTCATTCTATGTCCTTTTTGTCAAAATAGTGTACTTAAATGATTTTTTTTGTAATACCATTCTTAAAACAATTTTATATACATTTTCTAATTTAAGTGACACTAAAAAATCATAAATATTATCCATTTATACGCTTTTGCAAAATCACGGTTCCGAACGTAGTCGAACACCTTAATTGATCGTGTTGTATGATTACGATTATTTCCATCAGTAGTTCTCAGTAGCGCACACAGAAGTTTTCCAAGGAGGGGGTCCAGGGTCGAAAGGCCACCATTCTTGTATCATGCTCCTTTTTATTTTGTCGATTTGGGGGAACAAAAAACAGTAAAAAACTAATTATTGAATAAATAGTTGGTATTAATTAATAAAATTAATCTAAAAAAACAAATATTTAATTAAATTTTACGTATTATATACTTAAAATTATAATCAATCGGAAAAAATCAAGGACTTTGGGAGGGGAGGTCCGGACCCCTAGGACACCCCTCTTGTGTGCGCCACTGTATATACGTATACTTAAAAACCTTAAATGGTGATAGAAAGTTTTTTGGAATTAAAAGGACCTCCAAGCACACACGCACACACCACGCATATAAATATAAATATAAATATATATATGTATATATATCAGGAGCCTACTTTCGTGTTTCCCCAAGTATCACTCTTTAAGTTCTGCGTACTACACTTTCCTAACATTTTCTCTAAACCCTGATATACAAATAGTTTGCACACAGATATTGTTAAGCAAACAATAAAAAGGCACATTTTTTTAGATGTAAGGTGTTAAAACTATTTCAGTAATATAAAAATTAAAATTAGTGTTTCTTATATTACTTAGTTACCATGAAAAATACACAAAAGATTTAAAACTAAAGTTTTGAATTTTTTAAAAAAAAGGTAAAAAAGCGATTTTTTTTCTTTTCCATTTTTAAATTTTAGTTACATTAGCAAATATTTAGAAATTTTATTTTTTAAAACTTACATGAAGCGATATCAAGATTCTTATCCTTAAGTATATATTATACGCATTTTCCAATTTTGTGTGTGTGTGAATTTCATAGAATTGAAACGCTAAGAAAACAACTGTGTTAAGTAAACATTTGATGCAATCAAAATGAAAGCGATAAAGATATTTTTCGCCTTTAATTGAAAATATGAATTTAAGTAAACTTTTATTGCTTGGAATGAAAGAAATTAAATATTACTCAAAATCAGAAATATTTTCAATCGTTTCATTTGGTTCCAAATATATAAAACCATCACACAAAAATATATAGTTTATCGAATATTTTGCTTTAAAAAAAATAAAAACTATCACGCATATCTTCACCTAAGTTTTCATGTGTAAACTACGATGCATTTTTCATCATTGTTTGAAACGTGACAGATTGTGGACAGCTATTTAGTTCAACATGTAATTTCACAGCTGAACGCATGTCTGTGTTTTAAATTTCAGAGTGTGTCTTTCTTTTTTAAAAAACTACTTGTTTGAATTTGAATAATAATGATAGCGTGTTTCATCCTGTATGCTGAAGTGCTTCATTTCGTTGTTAATGTAAACAATTTTCACTTTCTTCTATCACAGTAGTCTTTTATAGCCTGTTATAAACTGTGTGACCGATGACTTGTTCTTGTGTGAAGTAATCACAATACATCAATTACTGTTTATAGTAGTCAAAATAAACTTGTAATTTTTTATGCTTCGTAGATTTCTTTTTAGCTCGATGTGGGTTTATTTTTAATCTGGATGTCTACTTGAAATTCAAACAGTTTCCAGTTTTTGAATTTGTACTGCCTAATATGCAATCTTGTGTCACATTTTTTAAATTGCATAATGTGCATTCATTTGGCAAATTAAGGTGATAAATTTCTAAATTAAAAAACATATATTAAACAAGTTCTGATGAAATGTTTCAACTCAGAATTAAATTTTCAACAAAAAAAAAATATTTTTTTCCCTTTTTATTACTAATAATAAGATGATGTTGCTAAAAACATTTGTAACACTTCATTAACATGTGTGTATTTCAAGATTGATTATACATAGTGATTTTTTCTATTTAATTTAAATACATAATAAATAAAGATCAATTTAACATATATAGCGAAGACAAACAAGGAAAAGAGGTAAACAACTTACTAAGACCAAATATTTGTAAGAAAATGTGTTACACTATTTAATTATTTGACATATCCGACATATAATTTGTGACTCTAAGCATGACACGATGAACTGACGTAACTAAAAGAATATGCTATGTGCAGCAGCCAAAATATTGCCAAATAAAAACTACTATGAGACAAACGTGCATATAACATTTTTTTTGCAGATATTGGTTTAACAACGACTATGTAATAAAATTATTTTTAAACCTTTTTTTAACTTTCCTGTTTCTATAGTTTCGTATTCGAATAACATAAACCATAATTATTTATCATATCTAATTGGAGAAAACCGAATACTATGAGAATGTGTCGTACCGAGTAACAATTAACTCTTGATTATATTTTTTCTCTCTCACACACTTAAAATTTTGATATTGTTTGACATTTTTAACTTAAGGTAAAGAATGAAATGTTTGATATTTACCATTCATTATTAGAAAACTCTATAATCATTAAAAACTGCTAATTTTTTTACCCAGTGAATTTAAAAACATAATTTTAACTTCTTAAAAAACTAGACTATCTTTCAAGCAATTATTTACTCTCAGAATACCATTCGAGTTATATGTCTTTATCTCTGTTCCCTTGGCATTTCTGTGGATCCCAACATACAAATCTTTTTTTCATCACATTTTGCTATATTTATCCGGGCCAGTAGCGCACACAGGAATTTTTCAAGGGTGGGTCCGGGGTCGAAAGTTCACCATTCTTGTATCATGCTTCTTTTGATTTTGTCGATTTTCGGGAACAAAACACAGTAAAAAACTAATTATTGAATAAATAATTAGCATTAAATAATAAAATTAATCATTAATAACAAATACTTAATTAAATTTTACATACTATATACTTAGAATTATAATCAATCGGAAAAAAATCAAGGGCCTTGGGGGTCGGACCCCCAGGACCCCTTCTTGTGTGCACCACTGATACGGCCTGATACTTTTTAAATCTTTGCGACTCAAAGCCCTTACGCTGGCATAGTATGAAAGTTTGGAGAACAGGGTGCCAGTTCAGAATCACTTCATCTTTTTAGCTTGTTTAAATACACGAGATCCTTCACCAGTAGCTTTCGTGTAGTTTTTAAAAACGACAGTAATAGACATTCAATCAATTTATGTTTTTCAAAGCAAAAGCTCTTGAAATCTTGGATGATTTTTGTTCAAAACAAGAAATCAAATTTTTTATTTTTCCAGGATAAGCCCATGTTTCCTAGTTTTCTGAATCAGAAGATATCCAACTCTCCTTTAACTAAATTTATGCAATTTTTGGCAAATTTTTAGTTCTTTACATATGTAAATATCTTATTTTTAAAATATAAAAGAAGTATCTGTATTTTATATATTAAAGTTTTCTCTCTTGAAACTTCTTGACCCCACCTCAAATCCTTCTTTTCTGTTGTTTCACAACTAAGCATTTCCCATTTGAGCGATAATTTTAATTTAAGAGAGAAGTAAGAAATAATTTTTCTTTTTAGATTTTGAGAGAGAAACTGGCATGTTTTGCTATGTCAAAGAAATTCCGATATTTGTCTGTTCTTTGAATCAAGAGATATTAGAATTTGATTTCTGATGCTATATAGAAAATCTGCCGATTTCTTCGAATTCATTTGACGAAGCTTTATCTTCCTCATAAGTTATGCTAAACCCTAAATCTTAAGATGTGGGGAAAAGAATTAGCTGTATTTGATAAAATTTCTCTTAAATCTTTTGGATCTCACCTCGTAAACATCCGCTCGTTCTCATTTCATAACAGAAGACACACCATTGTCTTATAATTTCAACTGAAAAAATTTTTTTTTTGTGCTATTATATTTCAGAGAAATGCTTCCATTCATCAGTTATGAGAGTCGGAAGAACTTCAGTTCACAAGATCAAAAATTTTCGTCAACTTCTCAGAACTTAGTTGGATAAGCCTTATTTTTCAAACAGGCAAACGGAAACCCTCAATCTGAGGACATCATAGTATACAGCGACCTCAACAACTCCATCAAATTGACAGAATGATGGATAACTTCCAAAACAGTCGGTGAACATCAAACCTTTCAGGTGGATTCTTCAAATGTTGTTTGATGCGAAACTTATAGCGTGAAAAAGAAGTTTTCGATTCCTCAACTTTGGTAAACAAAGCCATCCGAACCGATAATGAGGGGGAACAAATAGAAAAGATGGGTCTTAATCAGAAATTGCTGAGGCATTACTTTTTCGGATTCTGGAGGATGAATACAATCTTTCTTAGCAGTCCATTACTAATCCGTGGGTGATGTACCTTGATAAAAATCTTCGAAGACATCTTTCTAATAACCAGAGTAATGTGGTAGTAGTTAATATTCACGAGATTGGAATCTCAAAGAGATTTTTTTAAGTCTTCAGAAAAGAGCTTTAAATCTGATTTTCAGGAAGTGGCAACCATAGCGCGTAATTTTCTAAAAATACTTGAAGCCTTAAGGAGGGTAAGATGGCTTCTGTTTTTCAGAAAGAATTTTAAATGCTGATTAAATATTGAGTTAATGATGATGTATTGTGGTTGATGGTTACGTACAGTGAACATCAAACTCGCAGCTGTCGTTAAGCTAATGAAACAGGACACATTTGGAATAGCTAAGACCTGATTAACGAAACGAAAATGTTTGTTTCATAATATGATGAGGATGTATTACGTAATTATCACAAATATACATAAATTGTAGCTGTTGAAATTCCTTTGAACTGCTTTTTAATCTGTAATGACATGAATTTGAAAGAAATAAGTGTGTGTGTGCTGTTTTTAACAAAATATAAGTGCCAAATCCTCGAAGAAAAAATTTCATTTAAAACAATGTTATAATGTTAAGGCTAATTTCGCCATATACACAAGAGCATGAACTTTACCCTGAGCACATTTTTGGACAGAAGAAATGCCTCAATTTTCATAAAAATTAGTGACATCGTAACTCATGCATTTGTTTATAACATAGTGTTTTTAAAATTTCAAAATATTTCATATATAATTTGTTTTTCCTTCTAATATGTAAAGGGAAGCTCGTTTAGCATTATGGTATAGGAGAAAAAATGCGAAACACGCATTTTATAAAAGAAAAAAATGTGCCACACACAACTCGGATAAAAATGAATGGTAAGATGAAATAAGTGATTCTTTACAGGATAGTCAAGCCAGAATATAACATTAATGGTTGAGTACTTTTATATCTAAAAAATATTCCGAATTTGGGTCCTATTCTTTAACATTAGCCGAAAACAGCCTTAAAGAACGATATTCAAATTTGAAAAAAAACATACCAAAATCAATTATTATAGTTTATGAATATTACGTTTATCAATATTTTACTATATCACTACATTCTATTTGAATTAAATCCTTTTTTCCCTGCATAAAATATATAATGTACTCTATGTCTTATATTTTAATACACATCAAATAGGTTTTGAAATGTTTAAAATATAAACAATTTAAAATGGAGACTACCTATACCTAAACCTACCATTACCTTATCATTTTACGTTATGCTTTTTCTTATTTTCAAATTAGCTCTATAATAAATAAAGAAAAGGTACAAATATAAGCAAACACGAAAAATGAAATTTTTCTGCCAAGGAACGAAGTTTTCCGAGCTTGGGTCTTGCTATCGAGCAACTTAAATAACCTTTTAATTTGGTTTATCTTTTTTTGAGCATCGAATCGTTAACACAATTTTTTTCATTTAACCCTTTATCACCAGAATAACCATAACTACCTATAGAATAACCATTTTTACGTATACTCTGACGATAGCAGGAATATTCTTTTAAGTCCACTCTTTCAAGATATATGTCAGCACGGGTTCTATGATGAGTATTTTAGCTGGAAAGGCGAACAGTTTTACAGCAGAAATTTCGTTTTCAGCGGATTGCGAAGATTGTAATTTTTGTTTAAAAAAGTAGTTTATGTCAAAAGGTAAGTGTCTCCTTTTTGTATGTTAATAAAGACCTTAGAAAACGATTTGACTATTTATTTTAAGTGAACAGTGTATAAAATTAATTTTACAGTCGAATATCTTTAATTAATTAATTAGCTCTACTGGATTAAATTCCCCAAAGTGGAGTATTTTTGTTATGTATATCCCTTAATTTTCAATGTAGTGATTCAAAATCAATATTCCATGAAAAAACTGTAGTAAATCATAACGCGGTAGATAAAGGGTTAAACTTTTTTATAGGTTAAAAAAAATTTTTTTTTACTCCTTTCTCTTTGAACACATGTGGATTAAATTCAGAAAATAAGCTCAATTTGGCTTATGGAATTCAACGTGCTAGCTTTTTGCAATGTTTTCTGCTGAGCATTTCTTTTTGCTGATCAGGAGAATTTCACAGTTGTGCACAAGACTCAATAAATATTTAAATCATTTAACTTAAATGAAGAAAAGTTATTCAGGATCTAAATAGGATATAAAGACAAAAGGTATGTTAAAATAATATTTTTGCAATAAAAGCTTTATGATTCTAAGTATGTAAGGATCTTGCCTTCAAACCTAGAGATGCGGGAGAAAGAGAAGGAAGACTAGTCATGTTCAAAATCACTTAGTTTATTTGCAACACAAACCACAAGTTCCACCAAGTTCGATCAATCAAAACTAAGAGATGCACCCAAATTAAGCAATATGAAGACAATTAACGAGGTACGCAAGGTATGAGAAGACTAATTTCCAGTAACACTTACTTCAGTTCAAGTACTCTGCCTTCCTAGCTATCTAATCTATAATCAACCTCGAGTGACAAATCGTCGCCTTAATTATTACAATTAAAAGTTACTAAATATATGCAATACAGTTTAAATTTGATTAATATGTGTTCCTCTAGAAGTTTACCTTATATCTCTCTCTTTCTAACTTAACAGAAGAAATATAGTAGTCATAATTTGCATGTTCATGTTCTCTTCCTTAGAGTAAGCGTTCTAATGAAATAGTTTTTAAGGACCAAAATTCCCAAAGAGGATTGTTAAGAAAAAGATCGCGGATAGAGCCGTCACAAGTATTTATATTATCAGATAGAAAATTTCCAAAATTTAATTAACTTTAAGACATCGTTGTTTTATGCGCCAAATATACCATATTTTATTAAATCTAATGATTTTATAAATGGTTATTATTTAATAAAGGTATTATATTTTTCACAAAAATCTCATAGTGCAATATTTATGTGAAGGAAAATCCAAATTTCATACCGATTTCTTTTTTATTAATTAATTCGTGATTGTATAAGAGTTTTTAAAGATAAAATGAAATAGTTATACACATTAAAACATTTTGGCATATATCTTGAAATATAGAACAAATTCAAACAGGTGTAACAAAATTACTTTTAATTTCATCCTATTAAATATCATATTAACAAATTATTCATATTAACAAATTCTTAAAAACATAAATATTTATTGTTATTTAACAATTTCTTATCCTGGTTTAAATTTCTACTGATTATACCAGCAACATAAAAAAATCCATTTAATGAAGTAATTTAGCTACGAACATCATAAAATTTATTTTAATCACCACTTAAAAACAGTGTAGAGATCTTCAAACCATTGAAAATGCGATCTACATGATATACTCCACTGCTTATTAAAGTAGTAGCAACTTTTCTTCACAAGGAAAAAAAAATTATGGACAGCTTATCTAAAAGCTTCACCAAAAAAAAGAGAATAAATAAAAAACACGATACAAAAATTTCGACAACTTCAACCGTGAATCAGACCGTCAACATATAATTTAAAAGTAACTTAAATACTGTGGTGTTTCCTCAATAATAAAAAGCGCATTTTTCTTCTCAGATTATAGAATTTCTCGCTTGAGTGAATGTTGTGACTGTGTAAGAGCATTTTTTTCGGCGCGTTTGCGAATAAGATTTGTTTCAACAAGGATTTTTCTTTCGTTCCCATTGTGATCATGAGTCTGAATGTGAAGTCATAAAACTATTGAAATTATTCGCGTCATTTGAAAAGAGAGATCTTATGATTTTAAACAGGAAAATGCATGGGGCACTCGTTTTTGTGAGATTAATCACATTTTTGCGTTTTGGAAACAATCAATGATGCAGATCTTTTTAAGTTCATGGTCTTTATATTTTTTTAAAAAATTCAACAATAGGATAAGAACCTAAAGGAACCTATTTGAAGATGAGAATTATTTTTAGTTAAACAGAGTTATTGTTTCAAGTAGTGTTATATATAACTCGTTGCCACTGAAGGTCAAGTAATGTCCAATATAATATCCAAAATTATACCAGGTGAATGGATATCGACTTCGATGTTAAAAATTAGAATAAAATTTCTTTTCTTTGAAAAAAAGAGCTAAAATATATTTAAAAAATTCACCAACAGTTTCTTTTATATTAAATAAGTATTAATTATGTACACATTAAGACAATTACAAATTTTTTTTAAAAAGTATTACAATTAAAGATAATTACAATTAAAGCAACCTTTTACTTGAAGTTTGCTTTACCAAATGTGTATATAATCTGGGTAATTAAATTTACATTATGTTATCATTACATAGAACATTTCTCTAAAGAAAAATTCCATTATTAAAAATCACTCTGAAATTATTTTGCTTTGCTTTCTATGTTACATTACAGGTGTAAAAAAGGTACTTTTTGTTGAATTTAGAAATATTTTGCATAAGAAATTGAATATTTGTAAATAATGAATTGTTGTGATATTTTGATTTGAATCATAAAAAGAATCCACAAAACGAAAAAAAATCAAATTATAGCAAAATTTTGGTAATACAATTCCTTTTCAACAATTATAAAAACATTTAAAATTAATATCAAGCATCAAAGGCAAACTTGTTGAAAGATACTGTTAAAATAAAATTTCGAAAATATGTCTTGTTTCTTCGCTTAGAAGTTGATGAAAAATTCTCCATTTGAAAAGTACTTAAGAAAGATTTGCTCTTAAAATTAAATTTTATTAAATAAAAAGATTAATACAGAAGTTTAACTTATTAATAAAGATCTTATATATATAAGAGAGAGAGAGAGAGAGAATCACATGAGTAAGAAATTAATTTGAATAATACGGCATATTTTTTTCGGAAAAAAGGCATATTTTTTTAAAGTGGTATGTAAATCTAAATTAAGCTTAAATTCTGGATTGGGAGGAAGAAGGAAGATACATTCTTGAATTTATGATACATAAATGTTGAAGAATAGATGTTTTTGTACTTTTGAATAAATTGAATACTTTTCACTAATTCATAAACTCTTGGTAATGCTGTAGATAATTGGAGATGTCTCATTTTAAATTAATTTTATGATAATACAAAACCTTATTAAAAATAAAATTGAAAATATTTGTTTTATATTGTATGTTTTATGTGATGAGATGAAAAATTCCAATTAAAAAAGTAGAAAATGTTTCGTAAAAATCGACTTAAAGGTTAGGAAAGGCAACATAAAAATTTATACTGGTATTTTTTAAAAAAAAAATATTTTTAATAGATGTTTTTTCTTAAAACTTTTGTCTTATCGAGAACTAACCTCAATAAGTTTGAGGGAAAACTCAGCAAGCACATTTGAATTACAAACTTTATATTCGGATGAAATTGTATCTGCTTCAAAGCTAGATTCAGGTATAAGTATTATTGTTCATACAAACAATAGTGTATCATTAAGATAGTTTAGCACAATCAATAGAATAACATATGGTTTATATTTATACTAAACTATTTTCATTCCTCACATATTTTGAATTATAAAAGATTTCAAGAAATTTATTCAAATGAGATATAAATGTTAACTATTAAACTGGAATAGAGTAGTTGTGTCGACATTTTTTATTAAAATTAAGATCTGAAACTGTGTCGAATTTCATTATTTCAAAATCCTTAACATCTAAGCAAATTGAAAAACCATTAAATTTCTTATTAAAATCTTTTTAATAAACTTTTTACCATGGGATTAAATTTGGATTTCCCATCATTTAAAAGAAAATAAGTTTTTCTAATTTAGTGAACATGTAACAAAACCCCTATTGCAATTAATTAGAGTTTGTAAATTTGAAAAACAATAAAACGAAGATGTACAATAAAGGGAAACATTTCATTTACAATTTATCTTTTTTTTAAATATAATTAATACAAATACCTTTTGTAATTTGGTTAAAAAGACTTTAAGCTATTTAAAATATCCTTAGTCTCTAAAGTTTAAATCCTTTAAAAAAAATGACAAGCTTGGTATAATTTAAAAACATACACTTCAAAGTTTCATAATCTTCCATATATAGTAAGTTTCTTGAAAGGCTTTTATAAAATTCCTTTTGAATATACATGGCTTTTAAATGCTACATATAAATAATAAAATACTTGTACATAGCTTTATCACATCAATGAGAATAATACAAAATATATATAAATTTTTAAGCACAATTCTGATTTTTTCTTATCCCGATGAAAATAATTATTACAGCAATTATTAAAAATTATTGATCTAAGAATTAATATAATAGAAGGATATCTAAAACTGCAATCATTTTTTACACTTACAAAAAAATGATTAGTTATGTTTATCAAAGTATATAATTTTTAAGAAGCTTCAATAGTTAAGCATCGAGCGTTATTCAAAATATTCATCTATTTAAAATAAAAATATTTAATTAAGAAAATCGCTTTCTATGTATTACTAAAAATTAATATTTAATTTTATAACCCTTTTCCAAAACTGGAAAATAAAATAAATTCCCTTTTAAAAATTGTTTGATATTAAAGAGTTTCGTCTTTCTTTAACACGCGTAATGATAGTTCTTTCACATTAAAATAAATCAAAAATATATTACAGATAATTTATTTTAATAAGGAAGAATAACTCATATACGTATCATAACTTTAAAATAACTATGTTTTTTAGAAATAGATCTTAAGGAGAAAAAATCATGTGCTTCTACAAGCCGTGACTCCCATTCCTTCCAACCCTCCGTTGCGGCTGCGGAAACGTCCGTAAACACTGGCGGAGCATTAATGTCACTTTCGGCATTTAAACCATCAGCCGTCGCTCGTCACAATTGACAGCGGGACAGCTACGATATTAGACCGCTTGCGAATCGTAGTCGGGCACGTCACTCAAAACTAAATTGCGACGCCGAGACGAAAGCGATTTTCCTCCGTCGCGCTGATAGCCAATTTGCGGGAAGCGATATTTAACCGTTGTTCACAGTTCGTTCAGGATTCGAATTTTTTTTAATGTATCATTTAGGTTCAAGACTTTAAGGTTGGAGGTGTAACGCCAATGACAGCTATGCTGAATTACACTTTAAATTACTTTTTCCGAATTTAAATCTTTCTTTTTATTATTTTTGAGTTTTATTTACTTTTTTTTGTGCTCAGATTCACATTAGTTTTGAAATTGATAAAAAATAAATCCAGTCTTCGTATATTTTTAAGTGAATATATATTTTGTAGTGAGTGAGAGAGTTTATGTCATAAGAGCCGGATTCGGCTAACTGCGGCAAACAATTGTTAAAAATTAAAACCATTAAAATTGAAAAATATTGAAAAGAACACTGTTTCAGTAGCATAAGGTAAAATGACAAATAAAATATAAAAATCAAATTCATACCATAAAAGCATATTAATTTTGGTGGGGGCCCAGCCCAGCCCTGCCATCAAATCAGATAAGGTTAAAACAAATCAATGAAAATGCAAAATAAAAATCAACAAAAGAGATTTAACATAGATTTGAAACTCTAAACCAGCCATCAGAAATTTTTATAGCTGTATAAATTGGGAAAGTTTAAGAGAAACAATTACTTCCTGCCTTTTTGAAGTGTGGGTGCTATAATGTGCGAATATTCAATATTTTTCCATGGAATATTCGGTAAAACAAAAACTCATCCTCATCATAATTATATCCCCGTCCGATGAATCCTGTACAAGTGGTTTGTGCGGTGCCCTTTTTATTTTTATTTTTGGTTTATTTATTGTTTTTAGCAATTTTTTTTCCCTGGGTGGTTTTGTAACTTGTATTAAGTCTTATAGGTATAGTCAGAAAAATCAAACGCGATACATACTTGAAATATTACCTTTTTATATTTCGAACAAGGTTTGTGGCATAGAATCTTTTATTAATTTAGTTTTTAGTAAATACAGTTTTATTTGCATCTAAAAAATGAATAGACACATGCATACAGCAAGAGTTTTAAACTCATTCAAAATAATTTTGCTTAAGAAACTTAACTACAAAAAGATCAATTAATACAAATTGTGCTAAGAAAAACAAACAAACAAAATATATATATATACATTTCAAACTATCCTTTGGAATCTTTAGAAACTTTTTTACTAAAGTTAATCTTTTTCAAATTTTGCTTTCTAAACAATAAGCAATTTAATTTGTTGGGCAAAATATTTTTCATTTTCCTGAAAATTCTGAACTATGTACGAGATTCTTTTATAAATTGAATGTAAAAATGTATGTTTATAAAAATATCCCGTTAAATATATCGAATATATATATATATAGATATAGATTTTTTGTACAATAATGTCTCTTTTAAAATTATTTCTTTCTAGCAAAACAATTTATCTGTATACTTATTATTATATGAATATTGTGTAGGATGCTTTTATTTATTACTAACATAAAAATGTCCAGTTAATTCTTATACCCTTTTAAGTATTTTTTTTTTTCATTTTACAAGAGAAACAATTATATCTTTCGATTTATCTTTTTTTTTTTTTTGATGTTTTAAAAAATATTTTTATTTTACAATCATTATTTTTTCAAGTAATTTTTAAATGTAATGTAATTTTTTTTTATTGTAATAATAAAAAGGAGAAAAATTTGATTGAAGTACAATAATTTCAGTTTGGCTAAAGCTAATTTAAAGCTTCTTAAGTGAGTCCTCATTGTAAATAAAAGATATGTTAAATGTTTTTGTGTTGAGCAGATGAAATTATAATTCTTTTACCTACATACAACTAAAGGAGCTCTCAGCTATACAATGGGGAGAGGATAAAGGTTCAAGTATAAATATACCATTATTTATTATAATGATACTTTTTATTTAAGTTTTATGTTTTATTCTTTTAAGTTTACTTCTATCGATAGAAAGGTTCTTAAACTATTGACTGTATTCACTAATTTACCTATTTTTGAATTCATTAAATTTATGCTATTAATTTGAAATAGCAATTATAATAAGCAACATTAACGTACACTTAAAAATTGTTTTTTGCATGTTCAGAAACTATGGTCTTTAATCAATTCATAGAGCTGAACTTTCTATAAAAGTTAACGAATGCTCTTAAGAAGAGATTTTGCAGTTTGCTAGCTTTGAAAATAATTTCTCTTACGCGAATAAAATAGAAATGCATTTCTATAACTATAATTTAGGAAATTATCCTCATGTGAAAAAAAAAAAGTTCTTAGATTAATCCTAGAAACCAATTTTGAAATTATGTATATATTCTTTAATATAACTTATATAATAAATATAAATGACTTTATTGATAAATTTGAATATCATAAAATTATACACCAAACATGAACACGATTTTTCGTCAAGTCAAATGTAAAAATTAAAATAAATAAATAAATAAACAACTGTGTGTATTTTTTCTGTATATCTTACTGTATATGCATTTTTCACGTCTGTCCTGAAATAATTCATTCTTATTTATCAGCTATAAAACCTATACTACAGTTTACTTATAAGTATTTAAAATAATTGCAATAATTTAAAAATTTTATTAGCAATTATCTCTTTTTTTTATTATTAGTAAAACCTGAAACTCCTTTATAAACATTATAATTTCTTTCACAACAGCGTCGCCTTCTTTCTATGAATATTTTAAATAACATTTTATTTCCCTGAATAATGACAAACTTTACAAACGAGTTTCAACAAGATGCATAAATTTCTTGGAAGCATTTAGCTTGCCTTTATTCCAAACAAACGTTATTATTGAAGAAGCTTCGTTTACCTTAAAATGAAATTAACTATTTACGTATAACGGAAATTATGTGTGTGATTCATGCTATTATATTCTCCGTAAAATTTATTTTTCACCTTATAGACTTAAAAAAAATGCTTCTCTAGGTCGTGATATTCAACTATGAGCCACAATCATTGCATCAAAAAACGAATCGGGTCAAGGATATCAAGTTTTCATATTGTTCTACCTAGACATTGGGCTTGAATGGAATATAACAACTATCCTTGGTAATTTAATAATGGTAAATCTTTCTGTGAATCCTGTTTCAAGAATTCAAGATCATGATACTGTTCCTTTTGTTAAAATGATATTTAAAATCTTTTCTCGCGTTTACTACCTTTATTTGGAAAGACTATCATATGGCAACTTGAATATTTAAAAATGTCTTAATAAAACAGAGTATTAATCATACTTACTATGAAATATGTTCCAGTATTAGTTGCATAAGCACACTTCGAAAAAAATGTATTTGTTTAACAAAACTTATATATTAATCCAATTAGATGACGAAATAAAGGTTCTCCAAATAAGTTATTATTAATAAATGCTTCTTTACGAAATATTGGATTAAAATAGAAAAATTGGATAGTTCTGTGAGGAAAAAATGTCAACAATCATCATATAATATATACTTCAGAAAAAAAAAATTTTTAAACGTTTATAGAAAATGGTTGATGTAGCTTAGCTCTAATATTAATCAAAAATTTTTATGAGTTTATGTCAGTCATATTTTAATGTGTCTGAAACCTAATCAGGTTTAATTTCAATTCTGAATGAATTATAAATATATCTTTCGTTTTTGCAAATTTCAATTCAAGAATATTAACATTTTCACATCTTAATATTTTTAGAATGGAAATTGTTCTACATTTGTATTTACTACATTTACTGCATCTTAATTCTTGAAAATACTAAGAATACTTTCTGTATGTGTGTGTGTTATAATTATATATTTTATATTAAAAAATTATACCCTGCAATAAATTGCTTCATTTTTAAAAATGTTTTTATGAACCTAATATAGGAAAAAAAGGAAACATTTTTTGATAAAATAAATAATTTTTTTTTTAATTCTTAGGAGAGGCTTATCACTTCTCTTTATGTAGTGTGATTGTTACAAAAAGGGAGTGATAAAAGATAAATTTTTCCAACAAGCATAAATCATATATCATTGGTCTTAAACAATAAAATTGATAGTAATAGTAATGAAAATAACAAAACTTAAGTAAAACTTTCTAATTATTAAACAATTTTTATTAAATTATAAGAGACCGAGATCTTTTTAAAAGACCTAGGGGTTAAATGACTAGAACATAAATATAGAAATAGCAATCTACTGAATTAATAATTTCTGGTCTTCAAGAGTCTGTTTACTTCTAAAAATTTTTAAACAAATTTATTTTGAAAATATTTGATTTCCTATAACACTCTTATTTCCTCGGGAAATTTAAAAATATCTTTCTTCATCTCCCAGTTCTAAATTTGTCGAGAAACCTGCCTTTATCATTATTAGCTGTTTTCATATAATTTATTTTGAAGCTGAAGAGAAACCGCAACATTGAAACGTAGGAAATAAAAATTTCACTTATTACAACATTGCAATTTCCTAAACAAAAGGGACAAACTTAAACAAACTTCTCAACAAAAGGTAAAAAAATCACTCCCAACTGATTTCCTCTAATTCATTTTGAAACTAAAACTGAACTGCAGTATTGGAGCTTAAGAAACGAATAAGCAACATAAAAGAAAGCTCCTGATTTTGAACCAACTGTTTATATTCAGCTGTTATGGTATCTGACTACTTGCAACCACTTTTTTTAAAAAAATGGTGATATGGATATTTTTTGAGGTTTTTAGATTTTTTTAGTACATTTTAATTAAAAAGTGCTAAAATTAAGAACAGGAAAAGAAATTATTTTTACTAAAATGGGCAAAAATTTGCAAAAAAATGACATAAACGGGGCCCATTCTGTACAAAAGCTTGATATGTTGCTTTGCTATTCATATTTGAAATGACCTTCAGGATAAAGGACATTTTAAATTTTACAAAAAACTAAAGCCTTTATATTAGTTATTTAATGAAACAGCTTAAAAAAAACAGTGATTATATTCACATAAGGGACTGTAAATTTTGCAATAATACAGTGATTGATAAATTTGAAGGTAAAAATACTTCTACTATTACGCAGAGCATACACAATAAATTTCAGCTTATTATTTTCAAAACTTTTTGAGGAATCACTGCTCCCATTTGAGATTTAAAAAAAAACACACATTTCGAGTAAAACGTATTTTAAATTATGACATCTTGTTTAAGGCTATTTTCGGTTAATGTTAAAGAATAGGACCCGAATTAGGTACATTTTTTCAGATATAAAGGAAATGAAAAACTAATATTATATTCTGGCTTTACTATCCCTTAGAGAATAACATATTTTTTATCATTCTTCACTTTTTTGTCGGAGCTAAGCCATTTTTTCTGGCATAAAATCTGTTTCGCGTTTTTTCTCCTGTACCGTAATGTTAAATGAGCTGTCCTTTCACGTGTTAAAATGAAAAAAATAATATTCACGGAATTATATTCTGAAATTTTAGAAACTCTATATTGTTAACAGATGTATAAGTTATAATGTTGCAAATTTTCATGAAAATGGAGGTATTTTTCTGTATGAAAATATGCTCCCGCATTTAATTCAGGCTCTCGTACTTTTACCGAAAACAGCCTCAAAGTAGATGCATCTGCTTTTAATGAAACACTTGTAGTTTTCGTTCCAGTGAATGGAAAATAATAAACTTGATATTTTATAAAGCTAATAAGATGGCCTATAAAACAAAATCATAAAAAAAATGTCAATTCTTGGCAAAATTCACAATTTTAGGGTAGTCGGATACCTTTAAAGTTTTTCATGTAAACTGAAACAAGAGATTGTAAATTGAAACAGTTTTTCAGATACTATACTATTAGAACATCGGAGATAGACTTAACATACCTCAAAATGTTTCCTTTTCTCCTCTCCTCCAATAGAATTTGTATATTCCTAGGTATCTATTGCAAAATATCAAACAGACTTGAATCAACACTCACCTAAAAGAAGACAATACCTCTCCCTCACTGCAACAAAGTAACTCTGAAACCTCTGTCAACCATTACACAGATTATGCACAGTTACTTGGGGGTAAGAATAACAATGATCCGTACACGCACCACCTAACGAAAAAAAAAACCTACTCCATCACTTTTTCTCGTGACTTTAATTCATATGTATGCGTGAATTATCCATAAGTTTTCGTGTAGAAATGTATGATTGGCCATTAGTAGGCCTGCCAGAGGGTCTCTTCCTCTACGGTAGAATAGCTTCAGCGCACGCCAATGCATATGACAGTTCCGAGGCAACAATGGCAACTCATGGTTATGCGAGCGTAAATACTCACTCAATTTGGTAATTTCCGACAAAATAGAGGTATATGCGATGAGTATCATCCAAAAGGACCCAGCGTCTTCGTAAATTAGTATGTCATGCATCATTTTGGGTTTGTTTCTTGCATTTGATTAGGGTATTATGACTTGATGATGTTGCTAATCTTCGAGCTCATCGCTTTGGATTGGGGCTTTGGAAGGCTCGTTTGACCTCTTTGACGCTTTAATACGTGCAATTAAGTCATGAATAGGAATTTAAGATTATCTACGGTATGATTTTGATTGTTCTGTCAGTTTTTGTTTCTAAATGTAAAAAAAAAGTTAGTGTCACCGAGTATTTAACGATTTGTTTGCATTTTTTTTAAATGCTTTGATATTAATGCTTTACTAAATGTCCAGTTGCTGCATGTCCTTACTTCCCACCTATTAAGAAATTAAAATCAACGATTAATTAGTGATCTAAGAAGAATCTGTATATTAAAATCAGTAAGTTCTGAAAATTTAAAATTTTTAAAAATGTATTAAAAGCACTTAAGGTATCCGACTACGTTCGGAACCGTGATTTTGTAAGAGTATAAATGGATAATATTTATGATATTTAGTGTCACTTTGATTAGAAAATATATATAAAACTGTTTTAAGAATACTATTACAATAAAAAATTATTTAAGTACAATATTTTGACAAAAAATGAACATAGAATGACCCATTTTCAAAATATTCTCCTTTTGTGATAAATGCTTCTATTATAATAATATTTTGCCTGTACATAGCTCAGATCTCTGTACAGAGGCTCAACTAGAATTTTTGAAATATATAACTTAGAAGTGGGTTTATCCATGTTTTACGACAACAAAGGTGAGAAATTTTAAGAAAAAACGCCGATAATTATTTCAATGGGTTGTAACTGAAAATAATGTGAATTTTTCAAAATCCACATAATTGAGCCTCTGTACAAAGATCTGAGCTGCATGCAGCCAAAATATTATTATAATAGAAGCATTTTTCACAAAAGGAGAACATTTTGAAAAAAGGTTATTCTAAGTTAATTTTTTGCCGAAATACTGTATTTAAATAAGTTTTTTTTGTCAAATTGTCCTTAAAACAATTTTATACATGTATTCTAATCTAAGTGACACTAAATATCATGAAAATTATCCATTTATGCGCCTTTTTGAAATCACGGTTCCGAACGTAGTCGGATACCTTAAACCCATTTCCTTTCTTAATTTTTAGTTAGGTGAGTTACTGGTGTTTCCATCTTAACAAATATTAAATAATCACTTCAGTGGAGTAACGTACACCCTCTTAACACCTACATCACTTTGTGGGGGCAGAATTCTAGGAGGCTCGAACTCTAATGTTATGGTTTTGCAATCCCTTGTAATATTGGGTATGTTTCTCAAAACCTGACTTTGCAGGGAGAAGGGGGGGGCTAAAATTTTCTGTTACATGACTGATTCACTTATTAAGAATCGGACTTTTTTCATTACGCATATTTAACGATGTATAATAATCAAGCTCAAAGGTGTCTGAAAGCTTGCACATTGGGAACCTCGTCTCGTTCTCGACTCAGTCTTAATAAGATCACGATTCGAATAATTTCAATGGTCAGATATTATTTCACGTTGTATTCTCCGAAAAACTGGAAATTTGGTGTGTGCTGATGGTGGGGACGACGATCATATGGGGTAAAAGTCGTAATGATGAATATCATTGTAATGAGCGTCATGAGTAATGATAATGTATGGTATAGAACTGGGCCTTTTGCCATATACCAGTACTTCTGAAACTTTCAATATTCGCGACCCAATATTCAATCATTATTTTCATCGCGCCCCCATACAATAACGATACATTGAATTCAATAATACTATATTTTGAAGCTAAACCTATAGTTAGACTTTTACCTCTTTAGTACCACTGACGTATATAAACGTCTCACTCAGCCAGTGTGTTAATTACCCCGGACGTATATATACGTCTTTCCGAAGTACGATATTTTCTGCGCACTGTTATCCATACATTTATTCCGGGAAGGTTTTGGGAAAATGGAGCTGATTTTTTTTTGGAAGGGATTTACTTGTTTCAGATTATTTGTGTTTTTTTTTGTTTTTTTAGCCCCCCCTTCCAAATACACCGATATGCTCGTTTACGTGTTAAACGGTGGATTAGGGTGCGAATCACCTATTTTTTAACCGCATTTGGGATTAATTATAAACCATAAACTATAAAGATGGTTAATTTTGTTTTAATTTTATATATGGCCAGGACCGGGAATTATTAAACTTGTTCTAACCATAGTATCTTTAAAATGATTATAAAATTCATTGGCGTACGATATATTTATAAGGTAAAGGGCTTTTCCTTTTTTATTTGTTTGTTTTTTAGTATATTGAAAATTTTTTTAAACAATTTTTTTTTTTTTCTATTTTTAAATATGCTCCCCCCCTTTTTGGGGATTACCCGCCCACCTAGGGTGTCCCCCAAAGGGGAGAACACTGCCATCACCATTATTATATTCAGTCAAAAGTCGGCAGTCGGTCCAAGGGGGTTTTGTGATTGAAGCCCCAACTGTTTGGATTATTTTGGGCCTTTTGACAACTTATGCTACTTTCCCCTAAAAAAGGGTTTTCAGGGGGAGCCAAATTTGGTAAAGTGCCTATTTTTGCAGACCCCCCGGGGCCTTAAGAAATCTTAAGACGTCCCTAATCAAGCTTAAACCGTTTCAGTGTATTTCTGTTTGTGTGTATGTGCCATTAACTGATATTAAAATACAATTTTTCGACTTATTCTATGGACTGAATTACTTTGCATTCTTCAAAAGAATAAATTATTGATCATTTTGGAGAGTAAAAATAAACTTGGAGAATTGGTGTTATAGTAATGAAATATTTCTACTCAGAGAAAAAGAGTTTAGTCACGAAACTTTACTCCTCAAATGGTCATAATTTACATCAGTACTTTTTTGTAATTCTCTACAAATAAAAAAATAATGTTTCCATAACACGAATGCTATACTATCACATATGCGCATAATTATTTTTATTATTGTTAATCCTTTACTATTTAGCAAACTTTACTTTGTATAAAAACTAAAACACATATGAAAATTGATTTTTCTCACTATAAGCCAATGTAAAAAAATGTTATTTCTTTAAAAATATAGTTTAAAATGTTTAGTCTAAAATTAGAACACCATGCGTGATATAAAGCAATATAGGTTCTGTAATCAATGTGTTACTTATTAATTTGTTTATTTCGTCCTTTTTTAAAATAAAAAAAAATTTTTATTTTTTTGAATTCAGAATAATTGTGAACAAAAACAATGGGAAATAATTTAAAGTTTTTACCCCTGTAAAAGCCAAAAAATTTAAAAATTTACAATATTTTCCCTTTTATTTTTTTTTTCTTTAAACAAAGGGGGAAATTTTTAAAAATTTTTATTTAAGTGTTCTATAATTTTGGGAATTTAAAGTAGTTTAGTAATTGGCTCTTTGATAATCTTTTTGATATTTATATTAGTTTTATTTTTTAAAAATTAATTTTTAAAACCTAAGAACAATGGGATAGTATAAACTATTTTTTTATTTAATTTATTCATTGGGTTTTTTCTAACTTACTATAAAAAAAAAATTTTATTGTTTTGGGGGAAAATAAAATAAAAATAAAAAAATAAGGCAAAAATTGAATCTCAAAAGAGAATCCCATTATTAATATGTATATTCAACAATAATCTTTGAAAAGGAAATTTAGAAAGAATATATTTATGCATTTACAAATTTTTAAGGCATTTCAAACAATATCTTTCTACGTCATAAATATCTGAAAACATCCTGATTTAGATTAAAATCTTTATCAGGGGAAATTTTATGAAATGTCAATTAAAAAAATATTAAAGAATTTTAATGTAAAAATGATAAAATGAGATGAGAAGGATGGAATAGATATCATAAGAATAAAAAAAAATTATCAAAAATTAAGAAAAACAATCATGTCTTGTTTGCATAGGTTTTAGATTTTATTTTACAAATAACTGTTATTGAGAACTGCAAATCCCTTATTGTTATTAACCGAGAATTAAAATACAAATTCCAGTTTTAAAATTTTTTGAAAAAAAGGAAGTAATTTAAAACAACATCTTAAGAAAATGATGTGTTTTTAAGTGATTTTAGTTCAAATTAAAAGTTACTAAAAACCGTATTATATTTTACCACCCCCTCCCAAAAATTTTTTTGGTATTCTATTTTGGTGGGCATTAGGTGTCCAGGGGCCGGGCCCCAAAAAAACACCCTTGATTTTTTCCAGATTGATTATAATTTTAAGTATATAATACATAAAATAATTTAATTAAGTTTTGTTTTATAATGATTAATTTTTTTAAATTATATTATTTCCCAAAAAATTATTTTTTTCCCGTTTTTTTTCCCCAAAAACGAAAAAATAAAAATGAGATGGTACAAGAATGGTGGACTTTTCGCCCCTACCCCCTTTGGGAAAATTCTGGGGATATTCTATATTTCTAAAACTATTTTAAAAGGGGTTTAATATGTACCTAAAATTTAATAGAAATTTGTATTTTTCAGTATATACACTGGGAAAAAAAAAATCAGAAAAACAGTCAACCATATAAAATTTCTATAGAAATTTTTCTATACAAATTTTTTCCTGAACAAAGAAATTTTGATTTTCGAAAAATCCCTCCCAATAGCGGAGTGATTTTCTATACAACGAATTTTTTTCTTGGGGATTAAATTTTTTTTTCTCCCTATTTTAAAGTATGTCTGACATTTCGTTTTTTTCCCGTTAACACATTTTAGGGGTTCCCGTTGGTTTTACCCAAAGAAGTGCAACCTTCCCCCCATTTCCAGTTTATACCAGATTCTTCGATTTTCCCCTTTTCATTCTAAAAGTAGGGGTTTCCGTGTCCTTCAGCTATTTTCGCATTTGTAGTGTTAGTCAACGTACCGTAACTTCTTTTTTGCCCCTAAAAAATGTGTCAAATGAAAGAGCTTAAACTAAAAGAAAAATTCCAATTTTCAGGAAGGGGAAAAGGGCGCAAGAAACTTTCATTGAGTTTTCCTTTTTTTTTTTTTGTTTGGGTAAGAATATATTAAATATATTTTTTTTTTTAAAAAAAAAGGTATGGAAAATTTACTTTGTTTAATGTATAGTGTTTACGAATTTAAAATGTGTTTAAAGAGGTTTATATAAAGTATATTGAAAGATGAACTCTAGTAACGAATTCTTCCATATAACGAACTTTTTTTTTCTCGGGATTTATCAATTTCGTTATATAGAGGTCCGACTGTAATAAATAAAATTTTTACATACTTATGAACTCAAATTAATGTACTGCACACTAGTAATGATTGGGCCCTGTATCAAATTCCTTGGGGCCCTTTTTGTAGTGTTTCAAAAGCATTTGGTGTAAATGCGATATTTGAAAATTACAAAATAAGTTACTCAGTGTGCCCGGCTCCCTGTAGTTTGGGGCCCCGCCGATATGGTGCCCTGTTAGTAAAACCTGAAGTTCCTCACTATAAATTTTTTTTAATTCGATGCAATAAAAATTATTAAAAAATATACTTTGGTTTGCTTTCTATATTTAATAAATTATTAGGTCAAATGATTACAAACACACACACATATACATATAATGAAAAAACCGGGATTTCTTCATAAATTTTCTTAATGAAATTGAAGTAACAGTGACATTTCTTGCACGTTTTAATATAATTTTAAATCAGAGTTATAGTAGTATAAAATGTTTAATTAAAGTGTATTAGGAAAATTATATGCTTACATTCTGGCGAATGCACGCTATACTAATTCAGATGAAATTTACAAATAAAAATGGAACAATCAAACAAAACAAACATGAAACTTAATGAATATGTATTAAGGAACACATTTTTACACGTGGGATTAGTTTTCTCTGGAAACACTTATCTATAATCATTTTCTTGGATTTAGCAATAATGCATCTAGATATCGTAGACAGCAGTGGGATAAGTAAGGCATAATCGAAAGCTAATTACAAAGCTGGATTCAAATGGTAGGCCAAATGCATATTAAGGAGCTGTCAATCTCTTAAATAAATCAATTATAATTCAGGACAGGTTCAAATTCAGAATAAAAGAGATTGATGGTTTATTTTAATTTTCTTTTTGAATCCATTCCATCAAAATAAATTTATTTTAATACATGCTGCTAAGAACTTTATTTTATAACGTACCCAATTTCGGTAATTTCCAATGCTGAGGATTAATGTTAGATATCGAGAATTGAGATTGAGGGATTGTCACTTTTGGAATATGTTTATAACCTATTATTAAATGTTTAACTCTCTGGACTGAATAAGCAATTATTTACTTTTATGAATTAAGACTTTTTTATATAATTACTATTATATTGATACTAATTTGTACTATGATTACTTAACTAGTAGTCAGTTCCTCGATCTAATTTGTTTTGAACAACTAAATGGTAAATGGTGGAACTACCAGGAGAAAAGCCCTAGATTTTGATATATTCTTTATAAACAACACAATGAGCAATTGGTGACTAATTTTTAAAAAATCCATCTATTGTTAAGGGGATCTGGCAGGTCCATAGAAGCCCATGTTAAATTGCGTAAGTTTATGTATCTTTTTCTCAGAAACTACTTATTTCTCATGGATAAAATTTTTACAGAAGGTTATGTATACTATCAAAAAACTTTAACGAAGGGTTTTGTCTTTTTGTTAAAATGAAAATAATTATGAATTTTTTTAAAAATGTCCAATTTTCCCCCCTAAAATTTGGTTTAAAAAATTATTATCTAAAAATTTTTACCAGTTATATCTAATTCCCTCCATTAAAATGTGCAAACATGTTAAAAGTATGCTCACTGTGAAAATTTGAAGACAATTAATGAGTATTATTTGAGAAAAAGGTACATAAAGTGAAAAATATTACATTTTGAGAAAACAGGTTTTAAAGTAAAAGTTTGTAATTTTCTGAGCATTTGCTTTTTTTAGTACTTTCCAGAAGATTATGAAACATTTTTTACTTGCCTGCCAAAAACCTTCATTTTTTTTTTTCACTATTTTTAACAATTAACCTTTTTTGGGGGGATGTCAAGATACTTTCGTTGGGCTACACGAATCTTACGTGCATCTAATTTTTTGAAGCATGAAACACAGTTATAACTTGGTACAATATCACGATGTTTTAAGATCATTAACTGTGCAATATGACTCCCTTTGAACTGTGAAATAGCCATATTTATGCCTAATTTTAGAATTTTTAATTCCACAAATGTAGGTTTTGGAATCACTAACCATATGGTGTTATTAATACCATACCGTGTACTCATACACTTTCAAATAAACCCAATACACTCTAATTTTTCCACTTGACCATCATATGGATTTGCACTCATTAGAAACTTATGCAAGGAGAAACACAGGTGCTCTTAGTAGAGCTCCTTTGATGCGCGTCAAGGAGTAGCTTCATTTAAAAAATAAATAAAAATACTTTCAACTATCGTATTTCCTCATATCATATATCATTTCAAACAGAAATATTTAAACTTTAAGAAAATATAAAAAGGAAAATCGATAATTTTTCAAAAATTCACGTGCCAAATAGCATAAAAATATTACTCACGCATCTCCCCAAACATTCCCATTTTATCATACTACGAATGACTTAGAAATAATCTCCAAGAAATAACAATATATGTTAAACAGTTGCAAAAAAAATTCAAAAAGTTATTGTTAGTTATAAAATATAGAAGGAAGTACTCTCTCTCATTATTTTGACGCCCTTTAATGACATCATTTAAGCCAGGGTTTCCAACCCGCGGCCCGAGGGCAACATGTGGCCCGCCTTGAATAATTTTGCAGGCCGCAAGATTCTTTACAACTTAACAAAATTCGATTATTTTGTACAATATTTTTTGTTTAAAAAAAGTTTTTTTTTTCTTCTTTTTTGTGAAAAATAAATCCCATAACTGTTATTATTTTATCACGTTGCTTCTGTTACAGCGAATCTATTTTTTTTTCTAAATTGAAATTTAACAAACGTAAATCATGCTCAAACTTAACGCACAAAAATCTGCTACATCAATTACGATACGCAAATACACATGCATTGAGATCGACTGCAAAAACTATGTGAAAGAGTTGAGAAACAGATATTTCACTAGTTAAATAAATTAAACATTATTTGATCATTGCATTATTATTATTATACTATCTATGTTGGTATACATGAAAAACAATGCAAATAACAATATATCAGTCTGTTTTAAATTTTCCCTCCAACAAATGTTTGTAATGGATCCAAATCTAGTATGAAGATATATATTTTTATATGCGGCCCGCGGGATTGTAAAGTTCTTCCGAAGTGGCCCGCGAGGTCATTTGGGTTGCCCTCCCCTGTTTTAAGCTATACAGTAAGACCTCCATTTAACAAACCTGTATTTTGTGAATTTTTCCATTTTACGCATTTTTCTTCCAGGAAGCAAGAGCATTTTACAATAGTCTTCATAAAATAACCTCCAAATAGCGAAGTGAATTTTCTGTTTAACAAATTCCTTCTTTTGTTATTCGATTTTTTTTTTTCACCTTATTTTTAAAATATTTCTGCACAAATTTCAAATTACTTTCTCTTTTAAAACATTTTATGATGATAAAGGACCTTGAATCGGTTTTATCGGCAGCTCAACTCCCCGAGAGCAATAAAATTCGCGCAATTTTTCAAACAAAATTAACGAATTTTAAGGACGCATGTGGTAATGTATGTTTAAAATTACTTGTAAAAAAATGCATGTTTAAAATTTCTACCAGGCATAAAATTACAGAATGTCATTAAAATGCATCAATTTTAGTATACTTTTTTTAAGTTTAAAATACACAATATTTCTGGATAATGTCCCCCACACACCTCTTGTTTTCCTTGTAGATTTCTTTTTGTTGGGAAATATATGTAAAATAAATAGATATTAATTTAGAAAAAAAAATGTGCCAATAGTTATTTTTTTATTAATACATAGTGTTTATGAATTGAAAATATGTTTTATGTGATCTCTAAAGTGTATTAAAAGATGAATTTCTATATAACAAATTTTCCAAGGAACGAACTTTTTTTCGCGATATAGCGACTTAGAGGTTAAATAGAGTTCCGACTGTATTTTCATAAAAAAAGTTTTCTGAATCACACTTTCAACATATAACACATACACATTGATTTATAGCATAAGTGAAACGAAATTTAACAGACAATTTTTTTAACAGCACGCAAAAATATTTTTTTTTATTTCCTTTAAATTCTACAGAATTTAAAATCTGATAGATTTTTTTAAAAAAAATAAATTTAAATTTAAAATTTAAAAAGCTCAAATTTTTCTTTGTCAACAAACTGTAAACTGTTTGTAAAAAGGATAAGAAGATTTCATCTTTAGAATGCTTCTTAGTCAAAAGCATTTAAAAAAATAGTTGTTTTGTTAAAGTTCCTCTAAGTAAGTCCTTCGGGGTGAATAATTCTTTGAAATTAGTTATTTTATCAAAACTTTTGGTATACCAAACGATATTTTAAATATGGAATGCAGTTATAATTCAAATTAATGACTCTTTATACAGAAAATCTGTTTAATTTATTTTACTATTAAGAATGAATTATTTTTAAGGATTAATGTTAAAATATATTAATATTATTGTTTGTTCAGGAAAATAATTTCTGATTTTCTTGTTTAAATAAAAAAATTTTTTTTTATTCTGAAAATAGGAACTTTTTCCTTTAGTAAATCAGATTATTGTTGGAATTTAATTTTACACACCATTTTTTTTATAAAAATCCAAAACAATTTCTTAAAAAATTTTAATTTAATGAATATCTTAAATGCCTCTAGAAGTTTATTGAAAACTGAGAATTCGGCGTATCAATGCGTAATTTAGTAACACGAATGCGTAAGTCATAAATAATTAACTATACCACTAGTTTTTCAATTCTCATTTTGTCCTTCCCTTGAACTCATTTATTTTAAATTTCTCACTCCACCTTCAATTGATAAAAACTTCTGACGAAAAGAAATAAACTTTGATATTGAAAAGGATTTTTTATACGTTAATCTGATAATCGTTCGATTAATATTTTCTTAGCAAAAAATTTAAATATTTGCATTGATAATTGCTCGTGCAAAAATTTTTCCTTGAAGTAAAAAATTTTTTTTAAAAAAAATTTCACAAACTTTGGGGAAAAGAAAAAAAATTTTTTAAACAATAAAATTTATTGATTATTTTGGAACCCTTTTTAACGTAATTATATTTTTGTAATAATTTTAAATTCACCTTTTAGACATTTTAAATTTAAAATTTAATTAGAAAGTTTCAATGATAAAAAGAAGTAAAAAAATTACGAACTTTTTAACTTTTTCTTTGGGTTTTAAACATATGAACAATTTTCCATGATTGATTTTTTTTTATTTTTCAACCCAGTAAAAATTCAATAACCCCAGTGCATTTATTTAACTTTTTAAAACGTTTTTTTATAGGTCAGTGTTTCTTAAACTAGGGGTAGGCAAAATTTTAGGATTTTTGATTCAACTTCTTGGATAAAATAACTTGTTCTCGGTTAATAATAATAACAATTTAATTGTTTGTTTAAATTTTCATTCGAAATTTTGTTGAAAATGTTACTCATTTGCCTTTAAAATTACTAGAAGAACTTGTAGAGTTATCAGCAGATTCGGGGTTTATAATTTGATATTAATACGAAGTACTAAGAAGATTTTTGGTAAGGAGTCGGACGAGATCTACAATTTCAGAAACTGCAATACAGTATTTTTTCCCTTTTTTGCAACTTATTTATATGTGAGACGACATTTAATTCTTTAACAGCCATAAAATAAAAGTGTCGATTAAATCTAAAGAATAGTAAGAAAGTTCTTGGTTCGGTATTGTCGACCATTATAATTAAAATCGACTAAAACAATTACAAATAATCTAGCACAGCGATACTCAACCGTGGGCCGCATGTGGCCCAACGAGCCTTTTTAAGTGGCCGGTCATGGCCCATTGCTCTGAGAAATTTATTTATTTAAGAACATTGTATTGGTGTGAAATCCTTTGTCGAAAAATCAAATAAATCAATTTTGCTTTTTGCTGTCGGTGTCGTACGGGCATGAATTGATATTCTTTTTTTTCGTTTGGAACGGTTACGGATAGTGATAACAGACAACAGTACAGTAGTAACAATTTTATGGGTGGAACTATTTTTTAATAATCTTTCATCCCTTTTGAAGGAAAAAAAATATTCAAAAAAATATATCATTTCAAGACATTGGGAGGTTGACTATTTTTAGTAAAAAACAAACATGAATCAGCAACTATTTGATTTGTAAAAAAGGTTTGAAAAAATACCAATAAACAGGAATTATTAAACCCCCTTTTCCTCGAAGATTTTTTCAAAAATTGATCAATGGGTTTTTTATCTTGAATAATTTTTTTGCAACAGAAAAAAGTGTTTTTGTCAGTGGTAATATCTCAACAGGTAACAAAGAATCCCAGGTTTTTTTTATTTTGGTAATCATATAAAACCGTTTACGATGCAGAAATTGTGAAGGAGGATTTCTTAAAGGCTTCTAATTTAGTGTTAGTGACAAAAATAAAAAATAATAATTAAAAAAAGCAAAACAGGAGCTGTAATATTTTAATCAATTTTCTACATTTTAAATTTCCATGTTATCTTGGTCTTAAAGCATTTCTCCCTCCCCCTCTTCCCCATTTTTCCTAAGTTGCGGCCCGCGTAAATAAGTGATAGATGCTTGGGCCCAACAGAAAAAAATTGAGTACCCCCCGTAGCGTGCTTTTTTAAGGGGGGGTCGAAAGTTCACCATTCTTTTATCGTCCTTTTTATTTTGTCGATTTTTTGGGGAAAAAAACACAGTAAAAAAAAATTGAAAAAAATTTAGCATTAAAATAAAATTAATCAAATAAAAAAAATATTTAATTAAATTTACGTACTATATACTTGAAATTTTAATCAATCGGAAAAAAAAACAGGGTTTTGGGGGGGCCCGGCCCCAAAACCCCCCCTTGTGTACGCCACTGAGTACCCCCTGATCGAGCACATTCTTCCCATATTTAAATCTTGCATCTACCGTAATAAAAGTTGATGTTCTCAAAAGTTGACTCGCACAAAAAGTTAAAGAACCCTGGATATAGGTTATCATAATTTTCATAGACTTCTTAAGTTGTATATATATATATATAAAAACCGGTTTTTTCAAAACTGTGGGCACCGGGTGTGATAGATCTCAAGGGGCGGAGCATAAAAAGTCGAAAAAAAAAGGGTTATTAAAAAATTTATTTTTTACAAATAAATAATATATATTTTTCAAATTAAAAAAAAATACACATTTGCACATATATATAATACTTTTATACATATATCAGCTCCCAATGTGTTTTTTATAATAAATTTTAACAATACTAAATTAAAAAAGGGTTGCAATTTTAATAATTACCAATGACCCCATAGGTTTGCAGCATATAAAAAAATTAAAACCAAAAATTAACATTATCTTGATAATTTACACGATTTATTATTAATCCCTCTAAATGATTAAAATTTATGCGATTCGTTCCCCAATGCCACCGTTTAACATGTAGGCGAGCGTATGTGGTGTATCGAGGCAGGGGGCTAGAAAAGGAATATAAATAAGCAAATCCTCTGAAATAAGTAAATCCATCGTATACACCTCAAGGTCTTTTTATTGCATTACAAATCCTTCGGAATAATTTTATGAATAGCAGTGCACAGAAAAGATCATACTTCGGAAAGACGTATATATACGTCCGGTACAATTAAAACACGGCTGAGTGAGGCGTTTATATACGTCAGCGTCACTTTTAAGTCGAACTGTGGTTTTGCCAAAAAAATATACTATTGAATTGAGTACATTTTTTTGTATGGAGGGGGGGGAGAAAATTAAGATTGAATATTGTCGCAAATATTGAAAGTTTGATACTGATCAACAAAAATTTGGATAGTAAATTTGATCCTGATACAGCAACGTAGCAACCTACTATTCAGGAGGAATTAACGATCATATTTATCTAAAATTTCTATTTTATTTGGAATTATGTGGATACAATACTTTAAATGATACTTAATCTAATATTCTAAATTAAATAGTGAAAAAGTTTGGTAAACAGCCTAGCTATATATACATACAAACTATTATCATTTTTCATATAAGGAGAATGTTTTGAAAAAAATCTCAATTTGTCTTCATGTTTTGGCAAATAATTGTATTTAAAAATTTTCCCTTAATAATATTCTTAAAAGAAACTTCTAATTCAACTAACACTAAATATATCGAAAATTATTTATTTATACGCTTTTTCAAAATCACGGTTCCGAACGAAGTCAGTCATCTTTATACTGAAACTATCAAAATATCTCTCAATTTTTCGACGTTGCATTTATTTATTTATGTATTGCTATCCAGAGACAACTATAAATTATGATGTGATCATAGATATTACAGTGACACAAATTCTAATTTTATCATCATCATCCTGACATTTTAAGGCAGCGTTTCTCAAACTGTGGTGTGCGCTTCCCAAAGGGGGAGTGATAACCTACGGGGGGGACCCAGAGCATATTAAAAAGTCGAAAAAAAAAAGATTATTTTAAAATTTTTAAATTTCAAAAGAAAATAAACAAATACTTCAGAATAGTGAAAGATAAAAAAACATTCTAACTGATAAATACAATTTAAATGTATCAGTACTGACAAATTTTTTAAAAAATTTAACACATAAGTTAAAAAAAAGTTTTAACTACCATGGTCATGCTTTTGGGTTTTTAAAAAAAAATTAAAAATTTTGACAATTATCAGTTTATAATTTAAACCTTTAACGCTGATTAAATTTTCGCTATTTCCCCCCCTAAAAATTTTTCCCCCCGGGGAGGCGCGTGTATGTTGATTTGAGGGGGGGAGAAAAAAAAAAAAAAAAAACAAATCCCCCCCCGAAAAAAGTAAATTTTTTTACAAACATTGTAAATGTTTTTAATTCCAAAAACCCTTCAAATAATTTTTTTAGATAGCATTGCCGAAAAAAATATTTTGGGAAAAAAAAGTTTTATAGTCCGGGGGAGTTAACGCTTTAGCTAAAAAATTTTGTACGCCGATGGATTTAAGAGGTTAAAAAGTGTTTTGTAGCTTTAGCATCAAATTACAGTGTTGTTGAATTCAAAGCATTGATGCTATATAAAGGGGGGGGCAATGTTTGATTGAATTTTTGGGGCCAAAAATTGAAAGTTTGGAAGCCGTTTTTAAAGGGACCCACTTTTCCCCTTCAACACTAAAAATTTTGATACTAAACTGTAATAATTTCTCCCAACTTTTCCATTATTCATCCATATTCCACCACCTTCAAATGTCAGTGAAGGTATTTGACTTTGAAAATGCACTGACGTGATTGCTATTTTGCGCATACAATTTTAATTAGCGTGGTAGATGCAATTTAATATTTCTACCGCGTCCACTTAACACGGTTGCCAGGGACGATAGCCACGAAACAGGAGCAACTAGGAGGAAATGACTCTTGCAAGAATGTCCAGCCACCGTAGTTATTTCCTCTTTATTGTACTTTATCACGGAGTTATAAATATTCACAGCTTATAATACTCCTACTGTAAGAGGGCGTTCACTTTAAGCTTCTGTGCACCCAGAGTCACAACCAATGCCGATTGACGTTCGGTCCCTTTTGCCTTTTATCTAAAAGTAAATTAACGTTTATTCTGGGCTTTAATTGGCATTTATTCAAATTATAAAATGGGTTTTTAAAAGGTATTTTTTGTGACAAAATTGGGTTTTTTGAGAAACTTTTGTCCATTAAACGTTAAAATAAACCCCCTCCTAAAACCCTTTTAAAATTTTTCACTAAAAAAAGTTAGTAACTTTTGAAAAAAATCGTTGAAAAAAAAAGATTTGTGGTGGTACTTTTAAAATTGCACTCAACCACCATGAGTAATTTGTAATTGGATGTGTAGTGCATTTAAATTACTCTATGTTATATTTAGTATATGTTAAACTTGCAATATTCGCATGCAACGCCGTCCCTTATGTTATAATGGAGATTCAATAAGAACTTGGTGAAATCTTGGCGATAGAGCCAAATTGCCATCATTTTGGAGGCCATTTTGGTGACTTGGCGACCATTTTTGGCGAGTTCGGGACCCTATGGTTCTTCTAGAAATTAGTGGAGAAACCCATTAATTTCAAGACCAAGTGGATCTTTCTCGAATTATCCACGAGGGCTATCAATAGAGAGATGCTCGCCTGAAAGTGAGTTAGTCTTGTTTGGCCAGCGATTAGTTAGTATTGCCTTGACTAGCGATTAGTAGTCTTATCTTGACTGTTGAAGCGATTACCAATTATTTCGGCTGTTGAACGAGTGATTGCTTGTGAATAATCTTTTGCATGCGTATATTTTAGACACCGATAATTCTGTCTGAGTGCTGTTGAAGGTGTGAAGACCTTCTGGGATTTATTCCGCGAAATTTGCTGCTGAATCCTGTATTTCAAGGATTGTTTTCTCGACAATAAATTCTCATCGCTTCTTAAGAACTGTCTTGTTCTTTGTGACTGATTTGCATAAAATCCTCAAACCTCGGATCAACGTAACAAGCTATTTGATTCCAACCTCTCTTATGTCAGCTCAACTTAAATTATTTGTTGATTTGAAAAATTCTTCTGAATTCGTCTGAAATTAAAATATGGAATTCTAAATATAAAAAAATTGAAAATATTGTTGCTGCTCTTTCTGAAATGATGGAATTTTGTGAATTATAATTTAGTTACTTCTACTAAAAAAACCCTAATACATCTCCACAGATGAATTTCGACTTTTACATGCAACAAAATAATTCATTTATGCATCATGAAAGGTGCTTCGATTTTTTCCCCCCTTGAATGATATCTTGACACCTTCTCCAAAATAGCTTACCTTAAATAAATCAATGACATACTAGAAAAATGAGTAATGATCAAAACAATATTAAGAAGGATTTAGGGAGTATATAAGTCCTTAGTGCAGTGCTTCTCAAAGTTTCAATGTTCACGACCCAATATTCAATCATCATTTTCATCTCGACCCCCTCATACAATAACAATGTATTGAATTCAATAATGCTATACTTTGGCATTAAAACTGTGATACGACTTTAACCTCTTAAATGCCACCGGCGTATATAAACGTTTCGCTAAATCAAAGCGTTTATTTCCCGGGCGTATATATACGTCTTTCCTAAGTATGATCTTTTCTGTGTACTGCTATCCATAAAATTATTCCGAAGGCTTTGGAGTGCAATAAAAGGACCTTGACAATGTTTGCAAAGGATTTACTTATTTCAGATATTATTTTTGCTTCTTTATTTCTTCCCCCCCTCCCCCAATACATCACATACACGCACCTACGTGGAAAATGGTTGGCATTGGGAAGCGAATAGCGTCACTTTTAATCGGTAAAGAAATTAACTATAAACCTACAAGTTATCAATATAAGTGTTAATTTTTGTATGTAATTTTATATATGAGAATCCTATGGGGTCACTGGTAATTATTAAACTTGTTCTTAACTTAATATTGTTAAATTATTTATAAAATACATTCTGTAGCACCTGATACATTTATAAGTGCAATATATCAGTGTAAATGTGTATGTTAATTTTTACTATGTAAGAATATATTTTGTTTGTTTACTTTCAGTAAATTAATAATTTTTTTAAATAATCTTTTGTTTTCGACTTTTCAATATGCTCGCGCCCCCCTCGTAGAGTTGTCACGCCCCCCAAGGGGGACGCGCCCCACAGTTTGAGAAACACTGCCTTAGTGAGTCCAAGTTTTCTGATATGCTTCATGTACTTGCCTTAGTATCCTTTTATATAAAAATCTGGTTTTGTTTGATTCTGTTATTCGTAATAATGCAGAATCCACTTAAATTTTTCTTAAATATAAAGTAATTTTAGCCCTTAATCCAGCAGTTATTTTGCATAATGTGGAATGGGCGCCATTGATTTAAGGGAGCTACAATATAAAATATGCAGTAAAGTTACTTTGGGCATGCAGTAGTTAACCAAACGTTATGTGTCAGTCAGGACATAATACCACATGAGTCAATAACTAAATCTTCGAAAAAGATTTTTATTCACTTTTATTAATTTATTGGTCTCAATAACATGTTTTGTCATTCATTTACAAATGATTAAAAACTAATTATTTTCATTTTTCTATTAGTTTTTTTTCTGCTAATTTGCTGTATTAATTATTTCAAGACGCATATTTCAAATAATATATATTCCATTAAACGCAATATTTTTAGAAGGAGCATTCCTGAACGGGAACAATGGAATCAATCATATGTCAGATAACTATTAAATCGTTATCTATTGTTTTTATAATTAGTACATGGGTTCGATTATAGATTTAAATTCAAATTATATTGTTATGATTCTCTTAGATTTATTTCCTAGTCATTAACACCTTTGGCTTAAAAAGTTTTAATCACATTTCGACCACTGGACATTAAAGTTGAAGTACAAGGCAAAAAAAAAAAAAAAAACACAACAAAATTTTACTTCTTATACGCATACAACATAGTACTACGAAAGTATGATTAAATTTGTATGCAATTTGAGTTTTCATACTTTCCAAAATTAGTATACATAGATGCCACCTGTTTCAAATAAAACAGCTCCAACACAGTTAGGCATAGAGTCGAACTAGACTTTCATGTCAGATATGGGAAAGTCATTACATACTGCTTCAAGTCTATGTCACGTTCAGAGTGCCTGGTGAGAAGTGTCGATCCAGTCTCTCAGCAATCCATGATCAGATGTTTTCAAAGGGTAAGAGATCTGGGAAACGTACCGGCCAGGGCAAAGATGGAATACGAGCTGAAAACAAACCCAATTCCTGATTCAAGATCCATGCTGTTGCTGTACGATTCTAGAAGGCTCACATGGCAAGAAAAATTGCTTTTAGAGCGTTAGAGGTGAGATCGTTAAGATCCTATATGCAGGGATGTCTTAAGACTTCTTAAGATCCTGGGCCCCTGCTCAAAAGTAGGCCCTAGGCACTACACAAATATAGACCCCACCTATGATCCTTAAAAGTGGACAATACACAGCGTATATTGACAAGCACTCGTACAAGCAATAATCCGATACAAATAGATGTGCATGACTTACAGGAGTACAAACAAGCTCTACCAATTGCCGCCTTTTGACTACTTTAATAATAATTGTATATGGTGGTAGATCAGGGCCTGTACATAGAAGACGGTCATCACATATAGCCAATTGACATATCGTTCGAAATTCCCAGTATTTTGGGGAATAAAACTGGAAATAACATTTAACCATTGAATTTATTCGAATTATGATCTTATTAAGGTTGAATCGAGAACAAAACAAGGCCCCAGTAGCGCACACAGTTTTCCAAGGGGTGGAAGGAGTCCAGAGTCGAAAGTCCACCACTCTTGCATCATGCTCCTTTTGATTTTGTTGATTTTGGGGAACAAAAAACAGTAAAAAACTAATTATTTAATAAATAATTATAGTATTAATAAAATTAATCATTAAAAACCAATATTTAATTAAATTTTACGTATTATATACATAAAATTATAATCAATCGCGAAAAAATCAAGGGCTTTTGAGGGGGTCCGGTCCCCTAGGACCCCCCCCCCCCTTGTGTGCGCTACTGCAAGGCCCCTATTGTGGCAGAGGACCTAAACCCAGTTGGCCCATGCATTAAGACGTCCCTGCCTATATATCAGGGGTGGCGAACCTTTATGGATCAACGTGCCATTTTTTCTGAAGAACTGTTTAAAGAGGTATAGGCGTGTCGTCAAATAATTTTGACTTGTGATTATTGAGAAAATAATAAAACTAAATACTAACAACTCAAAACTCTATATTTACTATGAAAAAATACATTTTGCACTGTATTGCTATAAATGTTTTAGTTATATGTGTGATTCAAATTAAAATAACATTAGAGTAACTTCTGTTGTTGCAGTTTGCGTGACAAATATGTTAGAATTGTAAGATAATAACAAACGAGTGTGCTCCCCGCCGCCTCGAGCACCATGACCGATCACTCGCATTTGTTCGTAATGCTTCATAGTGAACTTTGTTATTTTGAGCTAAAATACAAAACATTTTGATCGCAGGCGTGCCCGAAGTAATGTGTCACGTGCCATCAATGGCACGCTTGCCACTGGTTCGCCATCCCTGCTATATAGTGTTTAGTATGACTCTCCTCTCTCCTTTGATTCCATATTTGCGGGGCAGTCGTTGGATTTGGGATTAGTAGTAATATTAGGAAACGCGCGATAAACTGCCTTCTCAATAGGGCACCACCTTATTGTTATCGAACTCTGGCACGTACTGGTAATCATTTCTCTTTCTTATATGAAACATAACACGATCTTCTCTCATAGAAACAAACAGCATTTAAATGTGATTTTTGATTGAGAAACCTTTCCTTTTATATAGAGTTTGAGAAGCCATTTCTCCCTTCTACTCATTCGATTATGCTTAAATGCTAATCATTGCATATCCTAGTATGTTCTTCCTTTTATGAGAATTTTACGTTCTAACATCCGTCTTTCATGGTGTTGCCATTTTGTCTGCCAACAATGTACAATTGTTAAAAAAGTGTCAATATGGGACGTTTTTAATTGTAGTATGACTCTTGATTTTTACTAAAAAGTAAAGCTACACGATTTCTTCCTTTCCTTAAATAATAATTAAAGCTGAAAAATATGGAATTCTTTAACTGTATAAAAATATTGTATAAATCCGATTTCAATTCAATTTTTAATATTTGCTTATTGCAATTGTACAGAATAGCTAGCTGAACTCTGTCAAGATCATATATTTGTAACAATTTCCTTTCTTTAAAAATTTCTAAATGGTTGAACTTTTAAAATAAATATATAGCAATGTTTTGTATAGAACGCATTATCACAATGCGTTAAATACCACAGATAACATAATTAGAAAACATGACTAAAGAGATAATTTGGAAATACTTAATGAGAGCTAGTCGATACGACGATGTAAAACATTTTTCTGAATGTTGGTCGGAAATTTGAACTTTTTCGAACGTTTCCATTTTTATAAGTCTTATACCAATACAGAGAGATTTGGCTAAATATTTTATCAACAATTCCGTAAATATGTATTTGCGTATATAAAATCTAAAAGTAAAAAAAAAATAACGTTTAAAAAAATATGCAAACATTCTATTTTTAATTGTTTTGTAAAGTTATTTAAATTTTCTTAATTGGCTTAAAGTTCTAAGTTTTAGTTGAATACAAAAACCCCAGTTTTTGTTTTATCCAATAAATGTACTTAAAGTATAAAAAGTAATGTTTTGCTGCTAAGTTTCTGGGGAAAGATACATAAAAAAAACTATCCAAGAAAAATGACTAATATATCGACAGTTCTATAAATTCCCTTAGTAACTTTAAAAATATATACTACATTTGATTAAAAAGAGAAAAAAGCAAATATAAATACAGTTTTTCTTTTCGACTACAGATTCGACAATAACTGCTTTAAAATTTTCATCAGGATTGAACATCTTAAAAAAAGCTTTAAATCTTCTTGACATATTCAGCTTTTATGAAATGGCAACAGATGTTCAAATCAAACCCAGATGCCCGTTTCTTTTGAAGTCGTCCGCCCTATTGTCCATAGCAATTTCCGCAATGGAAACTTGTAGTACATCATCATCTGTGTGTCACATACACACTCAGGTAAAAAACATTCTATTCTGAATTTAGTATAGATTCCAATAAGAATTTACATTTGCTAACATTTATTTTTCAACTCTTTTTTGTTTTTCAGGTTTGATATATTTCTTCACTCTTAAGGTATCCGACTACGTTCGGAACTGTGATTTTATGATATTTAGTGTCACTTAGATTAGAATACATGTATAAAATTGTTTTAAGGACATTTTGACAAAAAATAAATTATTTAAATACATTATTTCGGCAAAAAATTAACATGGAATGACCTTTTTTCAAAATGTTCTCCTTTTATAAGAAATGTTTCTATTGTAATAATATTTTGCCTGCATATAGCTCACACCTCTGTACAAAGGCTCAACTATGATTTTTGAAAAATTCACATTATTTTCAGAGTTACAACCATTTGAAATAATTATCGGCGTTTTTTTTCTTAAAATTTCTCCCCTCTTTTGTCGTAAAACATGGATAAAATCCCACTTCTAAGTTATATATTTAAAAAATTCTAGTTGAGCCTCTGTATAGAGTTCTGAGCTATATGTACGCAAAATATTATTATAATCGAAGCATTTTTGAAAATGGGTCATTCTATGTTCATTTTTTGCCAAAATATTGTACTTAAATAATTTTTTATTGTAATATTATTCTTAGAACAATTTTGTACACATTTTATCATCTAAGTGACACTAAATATGATAAATATTATCCATTTATGCGATTTTAAAACAATAATGGTTCCAAACGTAGTCGGATACTTCAATAGTTATATAAGATTAGGTTATATCTTGTTATTATAAAGTGAAGTCAGAATTTATTTGATAAAAATACGAGACCATATCAAATGTTAATTGATAATTCTCACGATACTTATCCTAAAATTTTATAAAAATGCGTTAAAATAATGGGTTTTTTTTTTTTTTTTTTTTGGTTTTATATATAAAGATCTTATAAAATTAAACTAACCATTGTTACCCATTTTTTTTTTTTT
>BMAV01003760.1:53503-74289 GCA_019973955.1 Trichonephila inaurata madagascariensis | reverse complement strand
GCAAAACGGTGGCATTGGGGAGCGAATCGCGAAACTTTTAATCGGTAGTTTAGGGATTAATTAGAAACCGTACAAAAGTTATCAAAATAATCGCTAATGTTCGCATATAATTTTCTATATGAAAAGCCTGTGGGGTCACTGGTAATTATTAAACTTATTCTTAACTTAGTATTGTTAAATTAACTATAAAATGCATTGTGTAGTACTTATACATTTATCAGTGTATTACATCAGTGCAAATGTTGTTTATTTATTTTTTATTATGTCAGAATGTATTTTGTTTTTACTTTCAATAAATTAAATTTTTTTTAAATAATCTTGTTTTTTCAACTTTTTAATATGCTCGCGCCCCCTATTAGGGTTATCACGCCCCCCTAGGGGGCCGCCCCACAGTTTGATAAGCTCTGGTCTGGTAGCTTGAGATGCTCTTTTAACGCTGTCGCTTCATGATCCAAGCAATGAACAAAATCTCAGTTCTAAATTATGCATAGGGTGCAGAAACGTGCAATCTGATTAGAGACAGAAATTTCTGAGTTTTTTTTAAATTAACTCTTTTCTTGTCTGCTCTTCTCTTGTTCATTTCAAAATAAATGTTTTTTGTCCTTTCTCTGATCTGTTCTTTAGATATTCATAAAAAAAAGCCTAAAATATATTCAAATGAAAGAAACATCGCAGAATCATTACGTATATGTGGTGCACATTGTTTTACTTTACACATTTGTAGAAAAATCAAGTAAGTGGATTTTTTTTAAAAAATATATATATTTTGTGTTACATTAACTCAATGCGGTTTTTGAATTTTATCAGCAAATGGGGAGAGGAAGTAACTTTTCTAATATTTAAATAGGGGTATTTTCTTACGTGTTTACATATTCAAAATAAATCAACTAATTGAAGTAAAAACTGGTAATAAAGAATATGAAGTCTTTTTTTTTTCTATAAAGTAAAGTGTACTGTAAATTTGTAGTCTTCAACATTTAACGCTCAAGGACCATATCAGTAAATCCACAATGATCCGCAATCAATGATTTACAATGATACACGAGCCACATGACTGTCAAAAAAGGTAACTTAGTCAGGAAATTTAAATAATCAAAGAGGAGTTTTTTTTTTACAAGCCTACAACTGATTCTAAGGGAAGAGATGGTGTTACATATTTGTGTATATATATATGTATGTATCGGTTTCAAAAACGTATAATGGAAGTGGAATCGAAATACTTTAAGTGTTAAAGATAAAAAAACACACCTTTTTTTTCCGAAAACTTCTGAGATTTTATGCATAGTCAGATTTTTTTTTTATCTTTAAAATGATTTAAGGTATCCGACTACGTTCGGAACCTTGATTTTAAAAAGGCACATAAATGGATAATTTTCATGATATTTAGTGTCACTTAGATTAGAATATATGTATAAAATTGTTTTAAGGACACATTTTGACCAAAAAGAATTACTTAAATACAATATTTCGGCAAAAAATTAACTTAGAATAACATTTTTTCAAAAAGTTCTCCTTTTGTCAAAAATGCTTCTATTATAATAATATTTTGCATGTATATAGCTCAGACCTTTGTACAGAGGCTCAACTACGATTTTTGAAAAATTCACATTATTTTCAGAGTGACAACCAATTGAAATAATTATCGGCGTTTTTTTCTTAAAATTTCTCCCCTCTGCTGTCGTAAAACATGGATAAACTAGCTTCTAAGTTATATATTTCAAAAATTCTAGTGGAGCCTTTGTACAGAGGTTTGAGCTATATACAGGCAAAATATTATTATAATAGAAGCGTTCTTCACAAAAGAAGAACATTTTGAAAATGGGTCATTCTATGTTCTTTTTTTGTCAAAATATTGTACTTAAATAATTTTTTATTGTAATAATATTCTTAAAACAATTTTATATACATTTTCTAATCTAAGTGACACTAAATATCTTAACTATTATCCATTTATACGCTTTTGCAAAATCATGGTTCCGAACGTAGTCGGATACCTTAAGTTACAATAAAATTTTGAGAAAATTCGTCATTTTAAGAAAATTTTTATATCAAATAGATATCAAGCAAACCAATAAAATGTTTTAAATATCAAGAAAAACCAAAAATTAGCGTTTTTTTTTTTTTTTTTAACGACAAAAAGCAAACAAGGCAATTTTTTCTAAAATTGCCTCAGATTCAAATGAAGGACTACTAAAATGCCTTCAGTGGGCCATTCGTGGTCACGGGTTGAAGATCCCTACCATAATTACTAGGCACTTGTTAAAGTTTAGAAATTAATATTCTCGATTATAAAGCTAATGCGCGGATGAATTTATAAACAAATCATTTGCGGCTAATTTTATTAGAGCAGCATAAATGTGTTTTTTGAGTCCTGTTTCAGAGCTAAAATCAACATTAGATTGCACTTTATCTTCGATATTGTAATTAAATTCATTTTTTCATGCAAGTGCCCATCACTCAACCCCTTATTCCTATAGGTGAAATACAGAGAATATAAAAAGTTTACTTCCTCGAATAAGGAATTATGAAAAACTCCACGGCCTAATTCTTGTACAATATGATAAATCTTAAGATTAAATGTTAAATGAACATATGTATATATAGTGAATTATTAAGAATGATCGATATTTTTCAAATAAATTGGTGTGTTTTAAAAAGAGGATTTGCTGGACTATTGTCAACAAGACACACTTTTGTCATCGCTTATATCATTTTATGTCTCTACCAATAAAGCTATCTTTGAAAATTTTAAGATAAACTGAGAGTTAAGAATTGTTCATCGAAGGGATTAGGAAATTTAAATTAGTATCTAAAGAAAATTAAAATTAAAACTAAGGGGATACATACTCTATGCACATACATACTCTAAACATACTCTATGCACTGATATTTGAAACGGGAAAGAGAGAAATTCCAGATTCTACAGGATATCTGGGCGATCAAAATAAATTGACAACTGTACTCATCTATTGAGCAATATTAATGCTACTAAACCTTACAATGAAACACTCGATTTACAAGAAATATGTAAATTTAAGATCTAAAAACACCATCTGTTCCAATTTTGTAGGAAATAAAATTCATATTTAATCAAATCAAACGAGCAGAAAGTAAGCATAAACATTGAAAGAAATAATAACAGAGATTTGTTTTTAGAGGGATTTTTTTTCCATTTAGTTGCGAAATTCTGTGAAAGAATGAAAACTGCTAAAATAGTTTACCTAATCAACTTGAAATTTTAACATATTTTACGCGCGTTTATTATATACACTACAAAATCTTGATTATTAAATTGCACAATCAACTCTTGATTATGAATTAGTGTAGAGACAATAAAATATTTGTAGAGATTCAAGTTTGATAAGTAGCTATAAATAAGTTATCTTTTTTTTATTACGAAATGTCAGTAACTAAACTCAAACTCAATGGCGCAACAGCCCATGACGGCCAGGGCCTACTGTGCCCATCCCAGTATACGTGACCATTGGCCGCTGAGGTACTTGAGCAGATGTCCCAATCAGGTGGTCAGTCTGAAGCGAGACCCCCAGTATTTAAGTCCCAAAGCAAGCTTGGTACTCATTTATCGATCCCCTGCAGTAGGGATGAAAGGCTGAGTCGACCTTGCCCTAAATGTCAGCAATTATTCTTTTAAATTTTTATTCTTTATCAATAATTTTCTTCTAATAAATGAGTTCAATCCTTTGCAAACTGCTGAAAATATTTTTTTAGATAAAAACAGAGTACACTATTTTTAATTACTTCTGGCTTTAATTCTAGTATTTACATACTTTGTTATAAGTGGTATATAGAACTTTAAAACCTTGACATATTTCCATTCTTTTTAGTAGTAAAAAGTATTACGGCTAAGATCACAGTTTGATAAATTCCACAAATGCAGAAAAATTTCATCGATAAACTAATTGAATTCAAGCTGAAGTACATAAAATAAAATTCCTAACACTTTTTTTTATCAAAAATATCGTACTATATACCGTAAAATCCGGCGTATGACGCGCACCGCCGTATAATGCGTTCCTATACTTTCAAGCTGCAATTTTTAGTTTTTAGGTATATTCACCGCATAACACGAGCCCACTTTTTTACAAAGAGACTTGGAATGCTGTGTACAATGCTCTTATATTTTGAAGTCATTTATTCGAGGTATTATTCCATGCTTTAGTATAAAAATTTTATACTTCTAGAGCTACAACCCTTTAATTTCATAATAAAGGCTATTTATTTCAAAGAAACAGTATTTCGATACGTATAGAAGGCTTATTTTTTTTCTATGCTCTTCTTTTTTTATGATTAAAGCTCACATTTTTATACCCAGTGTATAAAGCTCACCCGTTCAATTCGATCTTATTTTGTGTGTTTAAAGTGCGCATTATACGCCGGATTTTACGGTAGTTAAATTTTAAAAATTTTATAGAATTCAATGATGTTCAAGTTTCCTAATGCAAATTAATTCTGCTTTTATTTTGGATTACATGCTAAAACCAAAAATTGCTTCTTTTCAGCATGCAAATGGTGCATACTTAAATCAGAAAAAAAAAATAAGTTGTATGATTTAAACAAAAGTAGAATTATTTTACGAAAACTTTTCTTTTTTATTGAGTTTTGAAAACATTGCCCGTAATGGTTTGTTTGCGTGTTGAAGGGAGAGTCTAAAGGAAGAGTAATCAGAGCCAATTTAGGAAACCTAACACAAAACAACAGCATGCAATATTCTCGACGACTTATTTACTAGCCTTCTGAAAAATAAAATGCCATTCAATAAACCCAAAGGAAGTATAGTAAAGGCAGCGTTTGTTTGAGTGTTTTTCAACAGTAAAAATGAGCTTGGTATACTCAATGTTTAACAATTTAGGAAATAAATGTAAACTAATATTATTCCCTGAAGTGTTTTCTTATTTATAAAGGCATTATTATTATTATTTTCGTTTTTAAATTGCCAAATTAGTTTCGCATGCAAATAGTTCAGTTGGTTGGGAAAAAAATGACATTACTGCTAAAACAATATATTGGGAAAAAAATTATGTAATAAGTTATATCTGTTCATAAAATTATGAAGAAAAAATTGTAAATGATACGATCATCATTCATAGCGAGAACTCCTATTAAACACTTTAATGTTGTTAAAAATTAGATATTTCTCTCTTACCATTAAATTTTATTCTTATAAATGGTAATGTTCAAGAACTCAATTTTTTTTTTTATTTTGAGAGGGCCACTTTACAAAAATCAATACAAAAATTGATTTAATTTTTATTGTAAAAAAAATAACTTCTGCTTTAATGTAGATTAAATTTTTGCTCTAACTAAATTAGAAGTATTTTAGCCACACAAACTAAGGTAACTAAAAACATTACTTAAAGATAGAAGTGTTTACTTTAAATCCCAATTACTCAAAAATGAGAATTACAATACAAAAAGAACAATTTTTAAAATTCTATTCATCTTATAACTTTAATAGCACTAACTTTTTAGCACGCATATTAATTCTATAGAAATAAGTATTTTAATGAGATTTTTTGTCAATTAAGTTATTCAAAAACAATTTACGAGTTAAAATTACTTGAATTTTAATCGAAGTTTTTTTTTCTATCCGCATATGAGTTTTTAAAGAAGAGCTTCTCAAAAGTTTTAAAAATGATCTATTTAAAGTAATAATAATAATTTAATAGAAGCACATAAAATTGGTGAGAAGGACCAGTCTATTTTTTAAAAATGTGCCTTAAACATAGTCCTTTTTAATATCATAGACATAGGAAAAATGCTGCAGTCCTTTTTGCAATGCAGACTTTCTTCAGCATAAATTTGAAATAATAAGGAAAACAAATGTTAGTTAAGAATTAATTGTAAACAAATAATGCTCTAAAGGAACTTTTGTCAAAATTTTACGGAAAATCCCAGAATTGTCTACTGAAAATTGCAAGCTAAGTTGATTTGGAAACATTAAAATATGTTTTGCGATTTGACTAATGTAAAAGTCATTTTATCTCTTATTTTGTTAAATAACTCATTGCATAATACAAATCGTAAGCATACGCGAGATAGGTATGGTAAACGATTTTGAAATTATATTTTTCGCTTTTAGAATCATTTAATTTTTAGCCAGACATTATTCTTTCCACCATTTTTGTAGAATAAATAGGATAGAAAGTTAATTCTGCAGCAATTATTTTTTCTCAGACATTATAAATATTCACTTAAATTCAAGTTAATTAAATTTTAAGTGAAAATAAAGTTTTTTTTTTCATGTTTAGCAGTTAATTAGAGTGTAAAATAGGGATATAAAATGTAGATGATTTATTTACATCAATTCAAAATAATGTGAAATATTTTCTATGCAACCACGAAAAATGTGCTGCAGCATTTTCATACATAGAATTATATATTAAAGATAGAAGAGTAATATATTACTCAAGATTATACCTAAATAAAAAAATTTGATTAAAAATTTTCAAGCAATGGAACTGAAGACATTGCATTAATTTAAAATGGATAACTATAAAGGATTTTTTAAAAATATATTGTAACAAAAACGATTAGAAAAATTAAGAAGACTACAAGAGAAATAGATACCAATATTTTAAAACTCGATTAGTAAACTTTGAATCAGAAAAGTTTCAATTTTCCTTAACTTCCTATAAACTAATTAAAAATTATATAAATTAATTAAAATTTCTATAAATTAATTAAAATTTCTATAAATTAATTAAAATTTCTATAAATTAATTAAAATTTCTATAAATTAATTAAAATTTCTATAAATTAATTAAAATTTCTATAAATTACATAATTAAAAAATTCTATAAATTAATTTAAAAATTCTATAAAATTTCAAAACAAATTACCAGTAATACTTTTCGTTGAAATACAGAATAATATCTTTGCATTTCTAAAATACAGTAACAAAAACAAATTTTCGATTTGAGTAATGAAAATCAAGTTTTAAAAAATAAAAAAAATAAAAATCAAGAAATAAGCTCTTTTCAATACTTTTTAAAGACAGTGATTAAAAAACTATTTTTAAAAATGCTACATTCCAACACTTTTAGAGAAATCGTCGTAGGCTCTTTATAGACCCTGTTACATTTAAAATTCACCGATCGAAGAAAAAAAAGGTTATATTCTTAAAATGTATAATCATTAGATAAACTTGTTGTGTTTTTCTGATTTCATATAATCTAATATGGTTCATTTAAACTCAATTAAATTATATTAATATTTATTTATTTTTCAATTCATTAAATGAAATCTGTTACATATAAATAGAAATTTTGAAACTACTTGTTACATAATTTATAATGTATTTCTAAACTATCTACAGACAAATATACCATCTGTTGATTTGACAGTTTGTTAAAAAATATAACATAAAATTCCTCAACGTTCTGGAGACAATGTATAATTTTGCTTTAATGTTGCTTTAAAATGTTTGAATGTTTTTTTTTTAAAAGTTTACTTACATTTTTGATACTTGTCTCAATTTAAACATTTTAAGTATACAAAAAAGTATATTTATATATTTTATTATTGAATGAAAAATTAATATCCTAACTAATGAATATAAAAAAATAAAATATTTCCTTAAAAGAATTTTTTCAATAAATATTGTTCCTCAGATTATATATGTTTTATTATAGAGGATATTATTAGAGTAAAAGGAATAGAATAAAGAGTATTTTATTAATAAGAGGCATAGATGTACTTTATTATTAACTATACATGAATAAAACTATCATATAAACCTTCTTTTATTTCATTCCTTCAATAGTATCGACCATTTATCAAAAGAGATTATCTATGTAATTCCATGATATAATTTTATTTAATTTGAAGAATTTGTTTTATAAGTGATACTTAAATATTTAAAAAACTATTGATTTTTGTAAAAACATTTTATTGTAAGGAATCTTGCATGAAAATAAGTAATTTACTTCAGAAGCTCCAAGAATCTTCTTTTAAAAAGAATATCAACAGATTTTTTCTTAAAGAAAATAAATATTTTGTTATTAAAGTAACAAAAAGAATACTAACAATTTTCATTACTTCAACTTACTTATAACTTCAACTTACTTATTACTTCAACTTACTTACTTATAACTTCAACTTACTTATTACTTCAACTTACTTATTACTTCAATTTACTTTTATTACTTCAACTTACTCTTATTACTTCAATTTACTTACTACTTCAATTTACTTATTACTTCAACTTACTTACTTATTACTTCTACTTACTTCAATTATTATTTTAAAATTACTACATTCTTCTTAATATTTTGCTAGTCGTGAACGTAAAATACTACAAACACTATTACAGCAGAATTTTGTGATTTAAAACATCGAACATGATAGCACAATAATAGTGTTTATTGAAAAACATTCATACGAAAATAAATTTCTTTTGTATAATTATAAAAAAGAATTATATAATAGCAATATTTATATGTGTTAGCAACTATTTTAACAACATTTCTTTTATTATATAAATTTATCTTCAGTGAAATTTCTCATCACTGAATTAAGAGAGGTTAAGCTTTAAAATACTAAACATAGCTTTGACTCATGATTTTCTCTCTCTATGACCGATTACAATAATTTTAGTTTATTTTTCCTTCATAAAACTAGAGTCAGTAATAAAAGCAATTTGAAAATTACAATTCTGATGAAAATACAAAGTTCCACTTCTTGAACATACGTTGCTTTTACATGCATTCCGCATTTCAATTTCTATGCTTTATTTTATTTATGAAAAAAGGGCGTAATTTGTTTTGTGAAGAGATGAGAAAAAAGATTTACCTCTGACTTACGCCACTGTTATCGAGGATAACACCTTAAAATGATGTCACAGTCGCCTATGTGTCGTGTGCATTCTACCATGAACTCTGAAGAGCCAAAAGAAATCGTGTAATATAAAGAAAGAAAGGGGGAAAAAAAGAAGATAGTGAAAAAAGAAAGAAAAGTAACACGAAATGGAAGGAAAAAAAAAGAAGAAATATGAGTCAGGGAGCGACAATAATTATAGGATGACCATTCAAACTTTTTTTTTTCTTATTTTTGTTTCTTTCACATAAAATGTTTCTGCTTTTAAGAGTTCTATTTCATTTAAAAGGTTGGTAAGAAGTAAGATTTAAAATTAAGAACTTTTTCTTGTTCGTTCTTCTGAGTAAAATACGCCCCCCCCCCTCTGCTCCCTCTCTGTTCTTTATACTTCACTGCATATACTTAGTTTCAGTAAAGAACAACTTCTTTCTCATTGTGTCTTCACTTACTGTTAAAGGAACTGTAATAAACATGAAATTATTTTTTTTAAAAAAATAAGGTGGTTTTTTTTTTTTTAACTTTGCTTTTTTAAGGTTTTATGGAGAGGACATTAAATTTTAAAAAGAGTTTTCCTAGTTCCGATTGCATCCAATAGATGGCGGTAGTAGTTTCGCATTTGAAGAGCATCGTTGCTGTAGAAACGCGCGAAAACAAAATACACTGGTGAAAAAAAATGTTTCTTTTTTGGAAGGTAAATTCTTTTAGAGGATAAAAAATGCATTTTATCTGACATGATTTATCGCTGTCAGAAAAAGATGAGTGACCTTGAAATGACGAGAGAAAAAAATGATGAAGCACCTTAACTAATTTTGCGTGCGAGTACTGAAATAGGACTGGAAAAGGGGTATTAAAAATACTATCTAGCATAAAAATAATACTAAAAAATACGTTTTTCTCACATTTATAGTTAATGCATCGCATAATGAAACACTTAACCAATTTTGCGTGATGTGTAAAAAACGAAAATGAGAACATATACCTAAAAATTATTTTTGAAAGATTTTCTTTTGAATTTTTACCTTATCTCCTACCTTTCAACTTTTTTTACCTCGCCAATATTGACAGCTGTATCCATTTTCTTATTAAATTACAAAAATAAAAAGTATACTTTAAACATGTTTCTTAGATACTTCGATATGAATAACATTTCTGCCATCCTTGTATTAAATTCGTGTAAGTGTGTGATAATGATATTGAGAAGTAAAAAAAAAAGGATTGTATGTCTACATGCCCTATTTACAGATGTATATTATAAGTTTCTATAAAAATTCTTCAGAAAATTACAATCAAATAAAAAACAAATTGCATCAAAAAGTAAAACAAGATTTTTAAACTCTAATTTTTGATACGCATTTGAAATGCATTATTGTGGGGATAAGTATAAATAAATCAAGATATTACGTAAAGCAGAAACGTTTTATTTTTTTGCTAAAAACAGCTAACTTGCTTTGAGATGACATTAATCTTAGCTTAAAAATTAGTTTTCGGTAAAATTAAAAAGTTCGATTTCTCACTCAATCATTAATAAGTATGTGAAATATAATTTAAATAAAAATTAAATTAATTTAAACAACAAACTTCTTGGCATTTATTAAAAACACTAATTTGTTCTTTCTAACTAGTCTTTACGAAACAAAATTTTTTTTTCACTGAAATGCTTTATTATCACTCGTTGTTTTGTAATATTGTAATTACAGTATCGTTATAGACAAATTCGAAGACTTCATATTTATCTTTCTTTTCATTTCTAAATTTTTATTAAATTAAATAAAACTAAAGGTAATCGAAAATAAATTAAAACTTTATCGAATGAGTATATAAAGTAGATATTTTGGATTTTTACAATAAAATAATAGCTGAAATTTGAATGCGCACACTCTGTACATGCACAGAAATTTCACATAGTTAAAAATCTTAAATTATTAATTTAAAAAAAAATGCGTACCATTTGATATTCTGCAATGTTTCTAACCCATTTATGTTATCTGAATTTAAAATTAACTACGATGATTTAAAATTAAAATCTGATAGTGATCTGAAAATAAAATTCAATAAAAACTTAAAATAGGCATATGCACTTTTGAATGCTTTTAAAATAGCAGTATATGCTATTTTTAGCGAAAATCTATTTTTACTCGAATCTTTTGCAGATTTTTTCAGCACTGTTCTCACAGAAATACGTTTGATTTGAGCAAAATATGGAAATACTTTTGAAATACGTCTTAAGGTATCCGACTACGTTCGGAATCGTGATTTTGAAAAAGCGTATAAATGGATAATATTTATCATATTTAGTGTCACTTAGATTAGAAAACGTATATAAAATTATATAAAATTGTTTTAAGAATATTATTACAATAAAAAGTTATTTAAATATAATATTTTGACAAAAAATGAACATTGAATGACCCATTTTCAAAACATTCTCCTTTTATGAAAAATGCTTCTATTATAATAATATTTTGCCTGCATGTAGTTCAGACCTCTCTTCAGAGGCTGATCTAGAATTTTTGAAATTTACAACTTAGAAGTGGATTTATCCATATTTTACTACAACAGAGGGGAGAAATTTTAAGAAAAAAAAACCGATTATTATTTCAATTGGTAGTAACTCTGAAAATAATGTGAATTTTTCAAAACGCTTAGTCCAGACTCTCTGAAGAAGTCTTTAATTATGTAAGCAAAATATTATTATTATAGAAGCATTTTTTTTATAAAAGGGAAACATTTTCAAAAAAAATTATTCTAAGTTAATTTTTTGCCAAAATATTGTATTTAAATAAGTTTTTTTTTTTTTTTTGCTTTTTTTTCTATCGTAATGTTCTTAAAACCATTTTATACATGTATTCTAATCTAAGTGACACTAAATATCATGAAAATAATTCATTTAAGAACTTTTTTAAAATCACGGTTCCGAACGTATTCGGATACCTTAAAAAACTGTAAATGGTAAACACAAAAATTATAATTGAATGCATGATTTTTTTTATGTAAAAAATTCAATATTCTTATCATAATTAACGAGATGGTACCGTTGGAGGAGTCGAAGAAATCTCTTTGAAAACTTTTTTATTTCTATTAATGAATGAAATTTAAAAATATGTAATTCAAATTCGTTATTTATGTATCTACATTTGCTTTCACTAAAATACTGAAATTCATTCTATGACTAGTTAACAGATAATGGTTTTCGACGGGTGGAAAATTATACAAGGAATATGTTTTTATATCTTCAGAAAAATGAGATAAAATAAATTTAGCTTTATAACAGGGGTGTCCAACACGCGTACGTAAGTTACGGCCCGCCACCTCTTTTTAAAAAATTTTTAAATATCAGGTTTTTAAAGTTTATATATATATAAATCTACAATGTATTTGCCTGTTACCTGTTCTTGTTTTAAAATAAATCCCTTTTGATAATAGAAATGTCCTTTAGATTAAAATAGATGTATATTTTATCAAACATTGGATTTTTGTATAATAAATTACTTTTTTAAATAAATTCTGAATTGCATAATGCATATCCTTTACTATGGATGGTACATGATTCTCTGTGGTCAACTTTCATTTCTCCTCCTCCTTTTCTGTTTGGAGTACCAAAAAGCAAGAGGCAGCCAGACATGATTTTTAAAGTTTAAAAAATATATATTCAGGATGGTTAAGATAAAAGGCAATGTATACTTAATCAGAATGACTTGGCGAATGACAGCACTATCAAATTTCAACAATGAGTAACGAAAGATCCATTCAAAAGGAACACCGTAATTTTCAAGAAAGTGGCAACTGTAATATTTTAAACATTATTTGATTATTGCATTATTATATTATGTAAATATTATTACATTATCTATGTCTGTATAGATGAAAAATAATGAAAACAATAATAATAATTCATTCTGTTTTAAATTTTCACTCAATAAATGTTTTTTTGTTTCCAAATCTGATATAAAGGTACATATTTTTATGTGGGTCCACGAGGTTGTAATGTTTTTCCGAAGTGGCCCACAAGGGCATTTGGGTTGGATACCCCTACGTTATAACAACTTATAACATTTTGCAAATGACAAATAAAAAAAAAGACTCTATAAGAAAAGAAAGTTGTGTTACTTTTTAAGAATGGCTTGTTTCAGAAGAGAAGCCCTTTTTCTTTTCTTAACTGCTTTCATTAATTTTATCGCAATTTTCATATTTTCGCATACACACATATATACAAAACGAAGGCATTGTTTTTATCCCAGTAAATTAGAAAAGTCAATCGGGAAAGATAAACTTATTTTATACTTTATTGAAACATTTCATATTTACAGCAAAGAAAAAAAATAATGACATCATCTGGTCTACCTAAATAAACAGCTTAATATTTTGAAAGCATCAAAATATTTTGAGCCCTATAATCACTCATTCACAACCACATAATCCCTTCAAAACATCTTCCTTGAAACTTCTTGATTTTAATTTCTTTCATCTTCACAATAGAACTTGCGTGACAGAAAAAAATATATGTACTTCTGTATTAATTCTGTATTAAAAAGATGATCAGTAATGCTTTTCTTGAGACATTTCCATCTGAACTAAAAGAAAGAGAAAAAAAGGAAACTTTTAATAAATGGAAAAATACAATTGACTGTGAAATGAAAAAAGAATTAATAAATAAATAAATAAATAAAACGTTTTTGATATTATATTAATCAAAACATGTAATGATAATAAAATATGGTGAAGATGTTTTACCCAAGTTATTTTATGTGAATTAAGATACAAAACAATTTATCTATTTATTCAAAAACTATTAACACAAATCACATTCAAAGTATTATTTAAATACAAAACTAACATCAAAATATTTGTATATTTCTCGTGATATTTATGTAATACTTATACAATAATAATTCTTTCGGTATTTCAAAAGGCAATCTAAGTTGAGGTCTTATTTATATAAGATTTTATTATTAAAGAAAATTCTTCGGTATTTTTATAATATTAAATACCATCGCCGCTTAACTGATTATTTTGTAAAGGGTTGTATTTACACTTATCTATTTTTATAATTTAAGGTATCCGATTTCGTTCGGAAACGTGATTTTGCAAAAGCGTATAAATGAATAGTATTTATGATATTTAGCGTCACTTAGATTAGAAATTGTATATAAAATTGTTTTAAGAATAATATTACAATAAAAAATTATTCAAGTACAATATTTTGACAAAAAATGAACACAGAATGACCCCTTTTCAAAATATTCTCCTTTTTTGAAAAATGCTTCTATTACAATAATATTTTGCCTGTACATACATCAGCCCTCTGTACAGAGGCTCAACTAGAATTTTTGAAATATATAACTTAGAAGTGGGTTTATCCATGTTTTACGTCAACAGAGGGGAGAAATTTTAAGAAAAAAAAGCCGATAATTATTTCAATGGGTTGTAACTCTGAAAATAATGTGAATTTTTCAAAAATCATTGTTCAGACTCTTTGGAGAAGATTTTGCTTTATATAAGCAAAATATTATTATTTTAGAAGCATTTTTTTTTTATAAATAGAGAGAACATTTTGAATAAAAGTTATTCTAAATTAATTTTTTCCGAAAATATTCTATTTAAATAATTTTTTTGTCAAAATGTCCTTAAAACAATTTTACACATGTATTCTAATCTAAGTGACACTAAATATCATGAAAATTATCCATTTCTGCTCTTTTTTAAAATCACGGTTACGAACTTAGTCGGATACCTTAATATACTCCGCCATTAAAATGCCGATGTAATATCATTATTTAGATTATTTTCAAAATGGTACGCTTCATTGTAGATTAAATTTTGATAATATGTCATGGACCATTTGATTTTCAGATAAATAATTCGATTTTTAGATACATTTTTGGAAAAAGTTATGTAACTAAAAATGTAAATGCAAATTATATTTTAGTTTAGTTTATTTAGTATTATACTTCAATGTATTCAAATATTACTGGTTAATGCAGCGTTTCTCAATCTGTGGGGTGCTCCCCCTTGGGGGGGGCGAGCATATTGAAAAGTCAAAAATAAAAGATATTTAAAAATATTATAAATTTACTGAAAGGAAGAAAAACAAAATACATTCTGACATCATAAAAAATATAATCCTCATTTACACTGTTATAATATACTTATAAATGCATCAGGTATTGCACAATGTATTTGATAATTAATTTAACAAAACTATGTTAAGAACAAGTTTAATAATTACCAGTAATCTTATGAGCTTTCAATGTATAAAATTATATACAAAAAACCTAATGCTTATCTTGATAATTTGTAAGGTTTATAATTACAGTCGTATTGTAACTTTTGCGTCAAAGTACATTATTATTGAATGCAATACATTGTTATTGTATGGAGGGGGCGTGATGAAAATTGGGTCGCAAATATTATGGATTTTTTTTTTAGAAACTAAGCTGAAATTTATGTAAGTTTATATAATTTACAAATTGCTTCTTACAAAAAAAACCCCCTTTTATAGTGTAATTAAAGGTAAATGAAACATTTGAAAATTGTTTTTTAATCACCTTAAATATCCACTCAAAATATATGGAAATCGAAAAGAATTGGCAGAAATCTAATTCTGTTGCAGAAATAAAATAATTGCACCTAAAAAAACAAAGCTTAGACAGAAGATAAACATACTGAAGGCTTTATTCTTTATTTATTTTCATGGAATTTTTAAAAAATAACTTAAATCTAAAGGAACTTTTGCTCATCTCAAAAAATGACCAAAAACAGCCATTCAATAAAAAATTCACTAAAATCCAATTTGTATGATCTTATTAAACTATAAACATGTTTCGCTTACAATGGCTTATTTGTTCGATAAATATATTCTGTAAATAAAAGATAAACATGCCTATAAATTAGGATTTAATATGAATTTGCCAAACACTTTTAATTATTTTTGAACTCTATTTTATTCTAATTTCTCTTACTTTAGACACCTAAAACTAAACAAATAAAAAATATTTTATGAAATATTACAGCTTGTAATTTTCAATATTAGTTAAATGTAATGATTATTTTTATTACTGTTGCCTTATTATTGTTATTTCAGTACTATTAGATAAAATTATCAAATTGTTGTCTTTTTTTTTTTTTTTTTTTTTTTTTTTGTTTTTTTTTTTTAAAAAATTTTTTTTTATGTAAAAAAAAATAAGAGATAATTTTTTAATTTTATTTTTAAATTATCAAAACTTTTCTATCAAGATTATAACTGTACAATCACTTTAATATCAAACTGAATATTAAGTTTAATAGCCAATTATGTTTTGAATCTAAAAACAATAGTTTATACGGAGGTTGTTTAATTTAATGTAAAATGTATTTAGGATCTTTTAAAATTGTAATGTTTTCTTCAATTTTTTTCCCTTATATCCTTATTTATTTACTTATATATTACTACAAAATAAAGATTTGTTATTTACTATGTAAAAATTCAATAAGTTTTACTCTGATATGTACTGTACGACTGTTATACTATATGATATTGACTATTCCTTGGTGCATTTTAGTATCAATGTCCTTATTTTTTATGGTATAAAATGATAATAGCATTAAGAAGATTATATTATGAATGGATGGATGTTGAAAATAATGTTTTATTCTATAATGCCTTTTAACACCGTAATGTATTGCAAATTGTATTAACAAACTTTTAAAATTGTGATGTATCTAGTTTTTCACTCTCTAAGCATCGTTATTTATTTTTATGTGACTAAATAAAAAAGATTAATCGTTTGCGATTTAAAAATTAAGTATTCGATTGTATTGCATGATAATGTACTGTACATATATTGTACGAAGTACTGTTAAGTTATATGATATTAACTACTGCATGGTGCATCTAAGTATCCATGTCTTTATTTTTTGCGGGTAAAAATAAAAATATTATTTCGAAGAATATTGAAAATAATGTATTTATTCGATTTGATAAAGGCTTCTAAGATCGTAATGTAATAAACTATAATGTAGAATAGTACATAAAATTAGATTGAAAATGTTTTATATATATATTTATATATATATATATATATATCATGTATTGGAGTAATTCTTCGAAGGACAGGAGAAATGCAATGTGCAGCCGTTTATCATATTATCTTTAATATTCAGCAAAGCAGTCTGTACTCCAAGCCATGACAAAATGAGTCTTATTTCAGTGTCGATCAGGAGCCATTGCGTCGTCCGTTCACGTGGTTCTTCGTAAGTTCGCCGGAGTCGAAGTCAAAGTCCTTATGCGGGTGGTGGGTTGAGTTGTTCTGGTAGGTTTTACACCAACTGATACTTAAAGGGTTGGGGATTCATCACTTATATATATAATCTATGACTCTTTTAAGATATAAATTAATTTAAAATTTCTTTTTGCATGAGAAAAAAGGCAAATATTTAATAACGAACAAGAATTCACAATTAGCTTTATAGAATTTTATGGGAGAAACTATTTCTGTAAAACATTGAGAGGCATTCATACCAAAACACGAATTCATATTTTTCTCAGGTGGTTAATATTTTTCGTATCTTTCTTATACATATTTAAACATAATCTTTAATAATTCCACCTATTATAATTCGGTACGTACAATTAAACTCTTACGTGATTATATTAATATTGACGTGAGTAACATTTTTATGCAACAACTACAACTTTCAGCTTTTAAGGAAATATTTTAAAAAAAGAAAGCAAATGTATAGATAATAGATCTAGAGAAAATTTCTCAGAAAAACAAGTAAATTTGCTACGGAAAGAAAACTAAATGTGGCGATTACGTAAAAAACTTTAATCATCTCTCTACCAGTGGGACTAGTTTTTTACAATTCATTTCGTTTGAAAACGTTTCCTGCAACGGTAAAGGACCATTAAGGTGATGCGTCTTTCTTTAAATCCACCCACGCTTGAAGGTCGTCTGTGAGAAACACACTTTCTCAAAAAAATTCCCATTGCATTGATCAAAGAAAATTGCGGGTAGAGTTAAATTCAATAACGTTTGTTGTTGCTGACATACGTATCTTTAAGGTATCCGACTACGTTCGGAACCACGATTTTAAAAAACGCATAAATGGATACTTTTCATGATATTTAATGTCACTTAGATTAGAATACATGTATAAAATTGTTTTAAGGACATTTTGACAAAAACAATTTATTTAAATACAATATTTCGGCAAAAAATTAACTTAGAATAATTTTTTTTCAAAATGTTCTCTCTTTTCTATTATAATAATATTTTTCCTGTATATAGCTCAGACCTCTTTACAGAGGCTCAACTAGAATTTTTGAAATATATAACTTAGAAGTGGGTTTATCCATATTTTACGACAACAGAGGGGAGCAATTTTAAGAAAAAAACGCCGATAATTATTTCAATGGGTGGTAACTCTGAAAATAATGTGAATTTTTCAAAAATTCTAGTTGAGCCTCTGTAGAGAGGTCTGAGCTATATAGAGGCAAAATATTATTATAATAGAAGTATTTTTCACAAAAGGAGAACATTTGGAAAAAAGATTATTCTAAGTTAATTTTTTGCCAAAATATTATATTTAAATAATTTGTTTTTGTCAAAACGTTCTTAAAACAATTTTATACATGTATTCTAATCTAAGTGACACTAAATATTATGACAATTATCCATTTATGCGTTTTTTTAAAAGCACGGTTCCGAACGTAGTCGGATACCTTAAGAATTGAAATTTTCTGATGGAAAAAAGATTTTTGAAAATTAAAATATTCTGAAGGAATATTTCTTTGAGTATTAATTCATTCAATTAATTTTAGGGATCAGGATAAAATTGGGAGCACTATCGAGAAAATGTTCGAATATTATTACTTTTTATGCATCTCTCCATGTATTTTTAAAAAGGTTTTTTAAAATGATGAAATATAATACAAATATGTATTTTTCAATGAAATATGTGTAAATTGCGATCAATTTTTTTTTTATTAAAATACATAAGACAATATACAGAACACGTTTCAAGATGAAAAAATTTATTTATTCGAATTAAATAATGATTTCTCACTTAAGCTATCCGACTACTCTAAAATTGGGAATTTTGCCAAAAACTAGCCATTTTTTAATGATTTTATTTTATAAACCTTCTTAGTAGCTTTATAAAAATATAAAGTTTATTATTTTCCATTCACCAGAAACAAAAACTACAAGTGTTTTAGTAAAAGCAGATGCCGCTACTTTAAGCAAGATGTCATACTTTAAATTCATTTTACTCAAAATATATGTTTTTTTTTTTTTTTTTTTTTTTTTTTAAATGGTAAAACGGGGGCAGAGGTTTCTTAAATAGTTTTGAAAATAATAAACTGAAATTTTTTTGTGTGTGTTCCGTATAAGTAGAAGTGTTTTAACCTTCAGATTTATCAATCACTGTTTTATTACAAAATTTTACTGTCCCTTATGTGATTGTAATCACTGTTTTTTTTAAGCAATTTCATATAGTAACTAAGATAAGATGCTTTAGTTTTTGTACAAATTAAAATATCTATTATCCTGAAGGTCATTTCAAAAATGAATAGCAGAACAACACATCAACATTGAAAAATTGAAAATTTGTTTGTAAACTTTTTGTACAGAGTGGGCCCCGTTTACGTAATTTTTTGTAAATTTTTACCAATTTTTTTTCCATTTTAGTAATAATAATTTCTTTTTCTCTTCTTAATTTTAGAATATTTTTCTTAAAACCTACTAAGCAAATCTAAAAACCACCAAAAAAATTATCGCCATATCTCCATTTTCCTTTTTTTTTTTAAAGCTGTCGCAAGTAGTCGGATACCTTAATTAATCAACATTAAAATTAAAATACATATGTTCCCTATTTCATATTTATGACAAATTGTGTTTATTTAAAAACTAAACTCAAACAGTTTCTGTTTCCCTCTAGGTACATCTGTATGAATGAAAATGGCTAAATGTTCATAATTTTGTTACTTAAGAAATACAACAATTTTTTCTTTCTGTAGAAAATTATTCTCTGATGCCTGGATTTCATTCGAAAATTTCAATTTTTATTTGCTACAAAATTCATTTAATTTTTATTTAAATTTATTTATTATACTTTAATTTTTACTAATTATTCATTTATCTTAAAATTACATGTATCATGTTTTACATAAGGGATATAATGCTTCATTTTAATTTCTTCGCATTAATATAAACATATAATAGCAGTATTATTACATGCGATATCCACAAATTTCTTTTCTTCATATTTCCTTTTAAAGAAACATTAAAATTACTGGAGTTTAAGGAGTAGAATAATGCATTGTTTCACATTTCGGAAATTCATGCTTGTATCAATAATCGTATTAATTCGGAATATATAATCGTATCGTAATCGATTGTTAAATCGTATTTTACTGTATGCGTTTTAATTTCATAAATTGAACTGTTCACTGTTTGATTCAATAAATAAATAACAAACTAAATCACAACTATAGTAGTGTTTCTCAAACTGTGGGGCGCGTCCCCCTTGGGGGGCGTGACAACTGTATGAGGGGGGCGCGAGCATATTGAAAAGTCGAAAACAAAAGATTATTTAAAAAAATTATTAATTTACTGGAAGTAAACAAACAAAATATATTCTTACATAGTAAAAATTAAAATGCACATTTACACTGATATATTGCACTTATAAATGTATCAGATACTACAGAATGTATTTTAAAAATAATTTAACAATACTAAGTTAAGAACAAGTTTAATAATTACCAGTTTCATATATAAAATTACATACAAAAATTAACACTTATATTGATAACTTCTACGGTTTATAGTTAATTTCTTTATACCTATTAAAAGTGATGTTATTCGCTTCCTAATGCCACGTAGGTGCGCGTATGTGATGTATTGGGGGGGGGGGAGAAATAAAGAGGCAAAAATAATAAGTGAAGTATTTAATTGTTTGGAAAGCTTTGG
>BMAV01003760.1:24444-53403 GCA_019973955.1 Trichonephila inaurata madagascariensis | reverse complement strand
TAAGTAAATCTTTTGCAAACATTGTCAAGGTCCTTTTATTGCATTCCAAAGCCTTCGGAATAATTTTATGGATAGCAGTGCACAGAAAAGATCATACTTAGGAAAGACGTCCGGGAAATTAACGCTTTGACTGAGCGAGACGTTTGTATACGCCGGTGGCACTTAAGAGGTTAAAGTCGTATCACAGTTTGAATGCCAAAGTATAGCATTATTGAATTCAATGCATTGTTATTGTATGAGGGGGGCGCGATGAAAATGATGATTGAATATTGGGTCGTGAACATTTAAACTTTGAGAAGCCCTGAACTATAGAAATAATTACAATACACAATAACTATAATTAAAACAAATGCAATGAGTCTACTCTATTATTCTTAGGATTTTCACTTTTTTAATTAAATATCTGTATATAATATATGTACCACTGTTTAACCCCAAATAATTTAACTTAAATCAGTGTTACTTTGTAACTTACCATTCTTCTCATAAGCTACTTATTAAATTTAAGTATATTTTTTTTATATTTTCTTTAGTTATATCAAACAAATTACTGTATCTTAGGTTATATACTACAGCACAGAGGTTCCCAAACATTTTGGCTCATAGACCTTTTATCATTATTTTCGGTTTTGGATACACCCCCACTTATTTAATATTTAATTTTTGCAAATTTATCAACTTAAATGTCTTTTTGAAAGCTGGTATACAGCTACTTACTTTAAAAGATAAAAACTACTAATTGTGGTGAAGTATAGTGTTTAAAACTTAAAACACACACACACACATGTTAATTAATTAAATTAAAATTTAATTAATACATAAAATAAACATTACATAAAGTAAAATGCTTTAAATGGAATGGAAGAATCTGGTGCTTCCAAAAGTTGTAGGTATCAGTTTTTAAACTTTTAAGATCTTCGTAAGTGCTTATTCCAGTGTTTCTCAAACTGTGAGGCGCGCCCCCCTAGGGGGGTGATAACTCTACAAGGGGGGCGCGAGCTTATGAAAAAGTCAAAAATAAAAGATTATTGTTTAAAAAAATATATTAATTTACTGAAAGGAAGCAAAAAAAATAAATAAATAAATAAATACATTCTGACATAATAAAAAATAAAATACTCATTTATATTCATATAGTACACTTATACATGTATCAGCACTGCACAATGTGTTTCATAATTAATTTAACAGTACTAAGCTAAGAACAAATTTAATAATTACCAGAGATTTCTATGGGCATGTCATAAAGTTATATACAAAATTTAGCATTTATCTTAATAATTTGTATGGTTTATAATTAGAGTAACCTTGTACCTTTACGTCAAAGTATATTAATTTTGAATTAAACACATTGATATTATATGGGGAGCGCGAAGAAAATTATGATTGAAAATTGGGTCTCAAGTATAGAAAGTTTGAGAAGCACTGGCTTATTCCAATCAGTTCCTCTTGTAATATGAAATTTATTTTCTGTGACCATATGAATTCATTGCCTACTGTGGTATTACCATAGTCAAAACATTCATAAACCGAGTTTCAAAATCTGAATAACGGGCATTTATAAATGCTGAACGTAGGTTAAAACGTCATTTTCCTGGCAAATTATCTGTGGCAAAATGAGAAACTGGAAAAAATAGGGATGTCCAATATTATACTCCTTAGCTTAATTCTGGCAAGAAACGCTGAAATGATGATCCTCGTAACTGCAAATTAACTTTATGAAATTTAGTAAAAGAATTTATTAAATAAGTAAATCTGGTTTATAGATAAATCTGTTAAATAGGCAAATATTTTCTTTTAAAATTAAAGTCACAATCTGGTTTAATGAGAGCTACTATCTTAAACCCCATTAACACCTCAAAAACCCTCAAATTATTTTTTCACTAACGTGGACACCTTGTAGACCTTCATAGACCCCTGGGGTCAATATAGACTACTTTGGGTATCACTGATATAGCATTTTAATTAATAAATAGTAAAATTAGCTTTTAAATTTTGGACCCATGCTAAAAATGTGCTCTTTACAAATTGCCTTGCTGCAGTTGCTCCATGTTTACTCTGTCATTCTGTGTTTTTCAGTTGGACAGAAAGTACAAATTCTGCGTCTGCAGGATTGGGCAGTCTATAAGACAAATGTTTAGCTACTCTAGGGTTAAAAATCAATGTAAAATTATTACTATCTAACTACAGACGAATGAAAATAAATATGACTGTATTTTCCCTTGTTTGTATAATGAGACCTTTCAAAAAAGAGAGTAATATACCCAGTAATTTTTTTAGGGAACGATCCCAACGTGATACAAAATTCAAGGTGTAGCCTTGGAACAAAATTAATTTAATATATTTTTAATTAAATTAATTTCTCCTTGAAGCTTAAAAGAGACTGTGTGCCTTTTATTTCGTTTTGTAGTGCAATACTTATTTCCCGCTATTTAAAATACATTATTCTAGCTATCAATAAATAATTAAGAACAAAACTTTTAATTTATAACCTTCTTCAAAGTATTATTGAAACAAAGTATTCTACCCATTCTAAATTGCGTATATATTTCTCTTGATCCGTTCATTACCATGAACCGAAACCCAAGCATTAAACACGCTCAATAGAAAATGGCTTTTAAAAATTAGCGTCGGTATGTTATAAAATGAGGAAAAAGTATTTCTCACTACGTCAATACATTTTGATCTCCAGATCACGCAGGATAAAGGACTAATTACCATATATTCATTCACTAATGGGTTTTTTAATGGTTTTTCTGGAAGGTCAAAATTTTTTCATGTTTTTCTGTGCCCAATATTCAGAGAATAAAAGCTTTTATAATCCAAAACACCTTTAACAAAAAGATACTTATAACGCAATATCTGAAGCTAAGTTTTAGAGACAACAAAAAAATGCCTCATTAAAATTTCAATGGAGCTTAGTGCTTAGCTGCAAGGACGTATCTCGATTCTCTCTATGTTTTCGTGCTCCGAATACATTTCAAAAGTTTTCAGGCATACTTTCCTTCAGGGATTTATTTCTCTGAAATTTAATCAGTGAAAAAGGTCTCTGTTATAAGCTAAATTTCAATAATATTGCACTTTGTTAGAATAATTTTAGTCAAACTAAATTTGTAAAAGAAAAGTATGTCTTTGCTTCAGATACAAATTCTTAAATAATTAAATTTTTAAATCCTTTTGGTTCTTTAATAGAAAAAAATAATAGAAATAATCAAGAATAATTTAATTTGTAATGAAGATATTATTCCAAGAAAAAGTTTATTTTCAGGAAAAAAAAGAACATTACTTGTTTAATGCGCGATTATATAGATATAAATGTATAAAGCAGGTTGAGTTATATGAGTGTTTTGACGAAATTTGATTTAAAATATGGATAAAAAAACGTTGCACGTAAAAACTTTTAACAAAAATTTATTTTATTCAAGTGATTCTCCGGATATACATTTTTAACACATGGTTAAGTAAACAAAATGAGTGTAAGAAAGATTTTTGTAATGACGTTCAGCAGTAGCGCACAAAAAAATTTTTCTAAGAGGGGTCCAGGGTCGAAAGTCCACCATTCTTGTATCATGCTCCTTTTGATTTTGCCGATTTGGGGGAACAAAAACAGTAAAAAACTAATTATTGAATAAATAATTAATATTAATTAATAAAATTAATTAATAAAATTAATCATTAAAAACAACTATTTAATTAAATTTTACATATATAAAAATTATAATCAATCGGGAAAAAATCAAGGGTTTTGGTGGGGGAGGGGGGGGGGGGCCGGGCCCCTAGGACCCCCCCCTTGTGTGCGCCACTGACGTTCAGTTCTTAAAAGGGCACTAGGTATTGAATTTTTAGCCCATAGTTAAGTAAACAAAATGAATGTAAAAAAGATTTTTATAATGACTTTCAGTTCACTTTTAAGTTCTAAAGATATTGAATTATTAGCACAAAGTTAAGTAAACAAATTAATGTAAGAAAAAATTTTTTCTAAAGACATTCAGTTCACTTTTAAGTTCTCTGGATATTACTTTTTTAGCACAAAGTTAAGTAAACAAAATGAATGTAAACAAGATCTTTCTAATGACAATTAGTTCACTTTTATGTTCCCTTGATATTGATTTTTAGCACACGGTTAAGTTAACAACATTAATATAAAAAAAGATTTTTCTAATGACATTCAGTTCACTTTTAAGTTCCCTGGATATTGAATTTTTAGTACAAAGTTAAGTAAACAAAACGAATTTAAAAAAGATTTTTCTAATACATTGAGTTGTATATAATATTTCGTTTGAGTCGAAACAAATATAAAAAAACAAACACGCAAATTTTATAAAAATAAATGACATTTTTAACGAACATAAATCTCTGAATTGAACAGCTTCAATGTATTTAAAATATTTAAGGCAAAAAAAGGTATAACTTTTTTTAAAAAAAATACAAGCGTTTCACATAAAAATACAATATCAGTTAATTTTGAATCAATCCAGATTAAAGGAACAATATGAAAATAAAGAAAAAAAATTCTCTTGATTTAAATTCAAAACTTTTCACTAAGTAAAAATTAAGACTATACAATCAAGTTAAACATTATGATTATATATTTTAAGACCAAAGTATAATCATACAGGGTCTAGATTTTAAGTGTAATTGGAGAGATTAAAGCACAGCGAATACAAAGAAAGATGAAATTGAGAGCGTTTGAGATTATATATATATAATCCTTCTACACTCTTTTCGATGAAAAAAAATATATTCAGATTCAATCACCGGGAACGAAGAGTATTAAGATTAATGATACGAGAAAAGTAAGCAAATAAGGCTCATTCATCTTCTATAAGAGTTTAGAATGCTCAAATAATTTAAAGCTTTTTGTAGAACTATAAATTATCTTGTTTACTAGAATTGGTTTATAAAATATCTTTTATCTCATTAAACAGATTTTTCATTCAATCTTCATTTCAACTATTTTATAATATGCTGGATGACTTTCGATGTAGATTTTTTTATCTTTTGTAAGATAAGACTAAAGTCTATATATTTGGGTCATAAGATAGATTTCATATACTTGTGAAAATGATAATAGTATCTAAAATTCAAGTCTAGTAAAAGTATAAATACATATCTAAGTCCATAATTCTCATCGTCTAAATCCCTAATTGAAAAATATGGATATTTATCTGGAGCAGAAAATACCAACCTCTGTAGCAAGAAATACATCCATAAATCTGTAAAAAAAGTAGAAAAAAATAGGGGGTGTGTCTAAAAAGCATTTTGTTATAAAGAGAAAAAAGAATCATATATTCAAAAGCTCTATCATTTATAATACAAAAAAAAAAATCAAAATTTTTGGTATTTTATTACGTTTATATATATCATATCGTTATGTTACTCATTATTCAAGGTTCTTAATTTTTTACTAGGAATGTATCTGACCAAGTACAGGAAGTTCTCAAATAAATTTATTTAGTTCTTTTTCAAAATTGCGACATAAATAACGTTGCTAGTGTATTCACGGTCTTAAAAACTTAATTGACTCACATATTGTCATATTAGTGCAGTGTTTCTCATACTGGGGAGATCGCCCCCCCAGGGGGTCGTGATAACCCTATGTGGGGGGGGGTGAGTATATTGAAAAGTCAAAAACAAAACATCATTTCAAAAAAAATATATATTATTAATTTACCGAATGGAAGTAAAACAAAATACATTCTGGCATAATAAAAAAAAATCAAATACGCATTTACATTGATATAATACTCTTGCAAATGTATCAGTGCTCTGCGCATATATTTCATAATTAATTTAACAGTACTAAGTTAAGAACAAGTATTATAATTACCAATGACCCAATGGGCATGTCATAAAATTGTATATAAAAATTTAATACTTTTCTGGATTTATAACTAAAGTCGTATTGTAGCTTTAGCTTCAAAGTACATTATTATTGAATTAAATACATTGTTATCGTATGTAGGGGGAGGTCTGCCTATATATAGCTAAGACTTCGCTACAGAGACTGAACTAGGAATTTTGAAAAAACTCATTCACATTATTTTCCGAGTTACTATCAAATAAAGTAGTTTTTTGTATTTTTTAAAAATTTCTCAAATGTAATATATTCAGATGTCAATAAATGCACTCCAAAATTATACATTTCAAAACGCTAGTTCAGGTTTTATACAGAAATAGCTGTATTTAGGCAAAACATTATCACAGAAACATTTTTCCTAAAAGGAGAATGTTTTTGAAATACACCATTCTTTATTTTTTACCAAAAAATTGCATTTAAATAATTTTTTATTTAATAATAGGCTTAAAACTATTTCATATGTATATTTTAATCCAAGGGACATTAAATATTTAAAAAAATATTCAGTTACGCGTTTTATCAAAATTATAGTTTGGAACGCAGTCAGATACCTTAAAATATCCTCAAAATAATTATTAAAAAAATTATTGAATCCAACAATAATAATTATAGTACTTCAAAACAATAAATGAATAAGTAAATAAATAAACCTTGTAATGAAATATGCGGAAAACGATAAAGCAAATGACATAAAATCAATAAAAATCTGATAAATATATCTTTCTTGAATTTAGAACTTATGATTAAAATGAACGAATACATACAAATTAATAAATAACTGCTGAAAAACAAGACATTGTCAAAATATAAGCCATGAGGATTATGGTATAACTATAATTTACCGTAAAACCCTGCTTATAACGCGCACCTAAACTTTCAAGCTGTATTTTTTTTTAATTTTAATGTATATTCGCCATATAACGCGCTTCCCCTTTTTTACGTAGGAAACTGCAATATACGTTGGCAATGCTATTATGTTTTAAAGCCATTTATTCGAGGTATTATCTCAGGATTTTAAAAAAATAGTATATTTCTAGAAAAACAATTCTTTTTTTTTTTGTTCCCTTCAAGTTTATGATGTATGACATTCCTTTAAATAAACAGTATTCTAATCTTTATACAAGTCTTAAGTGTTTTTTTACACACATCTCTTTTTTTTTTTTTATTTTATTTTTGAAGCTATCACTTTTATATCCAGCGCATAACGCGCACCCGTAAATTTCGGTTTTATTTTTTGTGCTAAATTTTTTTGCCGAATTTTACAGTAATTAAAAAAAATTTTATGTTTATAATATTTCATATAAGATATCCCAGAATCAGTAGCGCACAAAAAGTTTTTCCAAGGGGGTCCACTATTCTTGTATCATGCTCCTTTTGATTTTGTCGATTTGGGGAAACAAAAAAACAGTAAAAAACTAATTATTGAATAAATAATTAGTATTAATTAATAAAATTAATCATTAAAAACAAATATTTAATTAAATTTTACGTATTATATACATAAAATTATAATCAATCGGGAAAAAAATCAAGGCCTTAGCGGGGGTCCGGACTCCTAGGACTCCCCCTTTGTGTGCGCCACTGCCCAGCATACATAATTGAGAAAAATACACTATTTATTCTTGTATTTTTTTATGATTTAATTTCAACATGGAATCGAAACGAAAATCTCCCAAACAGCTGAAGTCTCCAAAAAATCTCACCATCTGCATTTCCCACAGCGATTTTTTTGTCGGCCCATAAAAAAAAAGAAAGCAAAACAGCTCTTTTTTTTCTACACTAGCAATAGGAGAAGGAGACAGAGAAATTAGCCAGTGTCTCCTTCCAAATTTTCCGCAGGGTCCCCCCAAAACGCATCACGTCGGAGACTGACAAGTAATTGTCCAAATCACACACTCGAGGACGTTAAATGATGGGGGATCAAATGATCCAACGATCCATCAAGAACTTCTGTTCGGCATTTTGGCAGATCTTACAAGAAAACGATCAGTGTCACTTCTTTCTCTCCCCTCCCCCCATACGCTGGGACACGCATAAAGAGGGTGATAATTAGAAATACAATAGGACTTAAAGATATCAGAGCAGAGCAAATTTGTCTTATTTGTGCCAATTAAAAAACCCATAATTTAAGAAATCGTTTTTGATGGCAATAAAAAGTAAAATATCCTTGCAATAAATAGATTTGAATAAAAGCATCGCTTTTATTGCATTTTAGAAATGGTTTATTGCAAAGAAACAAGTAGTACAGAAAAAATTTCTAAATCAATTCCTACTTTGAATGGATGAATAGAAAGTATTTTATGAACGATTGAAAATTTGAACGATATATATATATAGGTAAGAGAGAGGGAACTAATAGTAGGAATTCAAAAGAGAACATGATTTCTCTGCATTGTTGTAACAATGCACACCTGGATTGGCTGAAAAATCGGTTTTCAACGCCAACTTTTGTCATTTTTTTAACATTTACATTGTTACAACAATGGAGACGAATCTAAGTTGGCATCGAAAACGAATAAGTAATATAATTTAATTTATTTAATTAATGAATATTTGAAAAAACTGTATTAACATCAAGTGTCATCTACTACAAGTTTAAAAAAATTTATTTGAACTTGATTGGATGAATAGAAAGTATTTGAATAGCGATTAAAAATTTGAACAAGATAAATATATATATAAATAAATAAATAGAGAGAAAGAGTGAGCTAATAGTAGGAATTGAAAAACAGTTAGAAACCACTGACGATTCCTTATCGTAATAATAAGATAAGATTATTATTTTTTTTAAGATTTTCCAAATTGAGGCACATGGCTATACTAGTCAAATACGAAGAATTTTGAGAATAAACACATACAAATATGATACTTTTATAGAACTACAGTGAAATACTCTTCACACGAAAACGCTGAAGACGAAATATTGGTTAACACGAAATAATGCAACGATCCCGACAAACTACTACATACTTTGATGCATTTTTTTTTCTTTTTTTTTCTTTTTACATGAAATAAAATCCCTTAACACGAAGAGATTTTCCTTCTGGTAATGAACAAAATACGAAAAACACCAGCCACGCAGGTTCATTATCGGAAGAATTCGTTTCAGTAGATGATGATAATGTGTGTACTGCATCAATTATGGGGCAAACAAAGACTTGGAGTTTGTCAAAGCTCCAAAAATATCATTGATGCAGATTACGGTGACAAAAATGAAATAAAGAATGCAGCTCCTGTTCGCACGTCATCCGAAGTGAGGAACATCATGAACAGCATGCCCAGTTATTTAGACGCCCATTCCAGTGATGAAATGAATACCAAAACGGACGACATCAAACAGTTTGTGGGCAATTTAATGTTAAAAAAGAAAAATACAAGATTATTTTCCAAAAGCTTAATAAATGTTTTGTTTTTAAAAAGACTTGAAAATTTTGCACCAATTTTCATTAGGTTTCTGTGAATATTTTTATATCATTGATTTTTATTAAATATATTCATATAAAATGTACTCTAATACTAAATGTATTGAATATATGTTTTTCTTTTTCTTGTAATCTTCTTTAACACGATATTCTGTTAACACGAAAAAATGTTTCAGTCCCTTCAGTTTCTTGTTAAACGATTTTCATTGTATTATTCATTGTATGCATTATTACGTATTAAGGGCAAGAAGTGACGTACATAAGGAAAGGAGGGACCTGTAGACCCTGTAGACCAACAAAATGTTAGTTTTTATCATAAAAAATACCCCTTGGGGCTTCTTACGTGTTTTTTAGAATGAAATTCCTTATATAAGAGAGGTTTTTGTAAGCCACTGCCTCTATTTGTTGGTTTGTAAAATAAAGAAAAGCTACAATTTGCCTTTAAGAAAAAAAGATAAGAAAGATATGGGAAAAGAAGCTTTTTGGTGTGATGAATTTCTTATGAGCAAATATGATTGATAAAGGAAAGATTTGAGAGCTTTTAATTCTGTTTATCAGGGTTGTCATAATCATACTGAAAAAAAAACCTCCCTTCTCTAGTTTTCTTTTTGTGTCACAGAAAACAGAGGTATGAGAAAACATTCCATAAAGATTATATTTCAGAAGTGGCATCCCAATAAATTTCATCAAAAATCTCGGCAAGAGATTAAATACTAATGAAACATCACAAAATCTTGTTTTTTGTGAGATTTTTATTCACTATACTCTGTATATTTTAAGTTAATTACATTAATACTATACATTAAACGGGATAAGGATAACGTTGCACCAGTTTGAGACATTTCTAGAATAAAAGAAATTCTAGAAGAAAATCTTCTAGGGAAAAAAAAAAGAAACTTAACAACTTTTAAAAAAATATGCTATAATATCACAATTTCAAAGAAGAAGGTACTCAACATACTAAAATGGAATTTAAAAAAATTTTACAGTTGTGAGAACTACATTTGTTAAGGCATTCATTGAAAGTGATGAAAAAACAAATAAAAAACAAAATAAGTGTATAAAATAAAGCTATTTAAATGAAAAAAATAAAGTAATAATGGAACGAAGACTTAAAAGAATTCATATATTCTGAAAAATATTGTCAATAGACAAAACTTTCCATAACTTAATATCATATGAAATTTTTATGAAAGAATTTTTTTTTCTAATTTCTATATTAAAAAAATTATGTAATTATGCTTACACCAGAAGTTATTCAAATTTAAATCTATAACAAATAAAAGACACATATAAAGATTTACAAACGTATATGTTTTACCTCATTAAATGAACTTAAACCATTTCTGATCTTATAAATGACAAAGTAATATACAAGATCATTCATTTTATTTTATTGAACTATTTTTAAATCAAAACGCTGAATGTCAAAATAAACATATTTTAAAAAAATCGTTCGCGTTTTTCAGATTCTTAAAAAATGTTTGATTAAAATATGTACTGTTTTATCGGTAACTTTTTGAATAACATTAATATTCATTTCAAAAATTTGTAATACGTTTAAGCTGAATAAAAACCTTTCATAAAAACTAGAGATAAATATTTTTAGATGATCCAAAAAAATTTTAAAAAATGGATGTATTATGCATACGTTTTATCTTAGGGAATAAACTTCTTATTGAAAATACCATCTGAATCCGTATTGATCGATTTAAAATGTTTATCATAGAAATATTGTATGTTTTTACTTGCACAGTAGTATTACGAATACTAACCAATTTTATTTTATTTATTTATTTTTCTTATTTAGATAGACTCAAATAATTTGAAATCAGTATAAAAACTAAAAATTTAAGCTAAAAATATAGTGTCCTATTTTTACATTTCTTTCTTAAATCTCTGTAATTATTCCACAATAATTCAAAAATTTTATGAAACAATCTAGAAAGTGTAAAATTATTTTGAAAGAAGTAATCAATAATCCAAGCAAAATATTTGAGAAAATAATTTTTAAAAAAAGATTTCTTTCTACAGTTTCCTTTTATTTTTTTGTTTAGAACAATATCAAAGTTTTTAGTTAATTAAAAATTATAAATATTAATGAAAATCAAATAATATGTACAATTACTTCTTTTAATTAAAACAGGATAAATTAATACTTAATTTCATATTATTTATTAGAAACCTTTTTTTTAAATTTTATCTTTCTACGCATTTTAGCGTTCATCTAAGCTGCAATTGTAACGTTTTAAGAAATAAAGTTGTTTTTTTGAAAAAAAAAATGCAACATAATAATTTTAAAATGAACAGTATGAAATTAGTTTTTTGCTTACGTGCTAACGCAAACTTCAAAGATAATTTTCAAAATTTAAAAGTAATTTCGTTCTTTTGTTTTCTTTTTTAGTAGAATATGTAGACAAATATTTTTTAATTTTTTATAATGTAAATTTATAATTAATATTATTTTAATAATACAACTATCAAAGAGTCAACCGCATTCTGCTTTTTTTCACGAATAATAATCTTTTCTTTAAAAAAAAAAAAAAAAAGAGTTTGTTTCATGAAATTGCCTTACAATAAAAAATTTATATTGAAAATATTTTACTTAATAAATTGAAACTTAAATCATTTTTAATAATTTTATCTTTTAGGTTAGAAGAGATGAACTTTGCGAAAGTCTTGGGAGTAATGAATGTTCGGCATTTCCCCAAATGTAAACATTCTAGAAGAAAGCGGAGAAAGTATATGAAAAAGAAAGAAAAAAACGTAAGCACGAAGTAATATTTCAACGAAGTCAACGTCGAGGAGAGTCTTCTCTAAGAAAAAGAAAAAAGTAATGATTCTAGGTACAAAATGAATCGAAGAAATAAAACACAAAATTGGCAACATAACAACTATTTTATAAATATGTATGCAGTAAAATAAAAAGTCATTTTCTTGGTGAATAAATTTCGTTTATAAATTAAATTTCAAATTCTTCTTCACAATCAAGGAAATAAATTCTTTTCGATAGCTTTTTTTACTGCTTTTCGAATATTAATTTCACAGAATTTGTATGTTTATTTCATATGAGTTTGCAATTTAAAAGATTCATTTTCTTTAAAAAAAAATATTGGGTATTCATTTGCAAGGTTCATCTCGTAATTTACCTTTTTGACATAATCAAATTAACTATTAACTGTAAATTTGATTTTAATATCAAATTCGAATGTCTGTTTAAATAATAAAAATCAGTTTATGGTAATTTTGGAGATTTTATAGCAACAATTCTCAAAAACATTAATTATCATCAAACTCGATCATATAAGCCCCTTACTACTAAATATAAGAAGTTTTCTAGTTTTAAAAATGTAATAGAATTATTATCAGGATTTCAAAAAAAAATTTTCAATATTGCAGATTGTTTTAGAATTTAAATCAAAATAATAAATAAATCTTTTGCTGCAAACATTTTTATATGAGTGAGAATTATGTGTTTCCAGCCATAATTTTTTTTAAAAAATTAATTTTTTTAAACACAAATATCTCTTTATTGGAAGTGTAACATATTTTACCAAGCTGGTATATAATAGAATATACAGTGAAATACGTTTAACACAAAAACGCTTAAGATGAAATATCGGCTAACACGAAATACTACAATGGTCCCCAAAAACTATTAGGTATTTTAATGCATTTTTTTTCTCTTGATACGAAACGAAAATAGTTTAAGGTATCCGACTACGTTCGGAACCGTGATTTTGCAAAAGCTTATAAATGGGTAATATTTTTGATATTTAGCGTCACTTAGATTAGAAAATGTATATAAAATTGTCTTAAGAATATTACTACAATAAAAAATTATTTAAGAACAATATTTTAACAAAAAATGAACATAGAATGATCCATTTTCAAAACATTCTCCTTTTATGAAAAATGCTTCTATTATAATAATATTTTATCTGTATATATCTCAGACCTCTGTACAGAGACTGAACTAGAATTTTTGAAATATATAACTTAGAAGTGGATTTATCTATATTTTATTACTACAGAGGGGAAAAATTTTAAGAAAAATATTCGGATAATTATTTTAATTGATGGTAACTCTGAAAATAACGTGAATTTTTCAAAAATCCTAGTTCAGACTCGCTGGAGAAGTCTTTACTTTATATAAGCACACACACACAAACTATTATTATTATAGAAACATTTTTTATAAAAGCAGAACGTTTTGTGGAAAAAGGTTATTCTAAGTTAATTTTTTGCCAAAATATTGTATTTAAATAATTTTTTTTGTCATGATGTCCTTAAAACAATTTTATACATGTATTCTAATCTAAGTGACACTAAATATAAAAAAAATTATCCATTTATGCGTTTTTTTTAAATCAGGGTTCCGAACGTATTCAGATACCTTAACACAAAAAGATTTGCCTTTTGGGTACGGAAAACACCAGACATTTAACAAAATGTTTGAGAAAGTTTCTGTGTGATTGGACTGTCCTACTGTTTCATCAGAAGAATTATTTGCAGTAGAGGTTACCGTACGTACAGCCCCAATTAATGCAGACAAAGACGTTTTGGAGTTTGTTCAAAGTTCAAAAAATATCATTGATGCAGATTCCAGTAACGAAAATGAAATGAATAACGCAGCTCCTGTTTCCACGTCATCCGAAATGAGAAATACCATGAAAAGTAAACGCAGTTATTTAGGCGCACATTTCAAAGGTGAAATAAATTTTAAAAAAATGGACGACATCGAACACAATTTGTTGAAAATTTGATGCCAAAAAAATGCGAAGATAAATAACAGATTATTTTCCAAAAAACTCAATGTGTATTTTGTTTTTCAAAAAACTTGAAAATTTTGTATTAAATTTCTTTAAATTCTTGTGGGAATGTTTTTGTTTCCTTGGTTTTTATTAAATACATGCATATATACACATCTAAGTAAATGAAATGTTCTCTAATAAACTTTATTTTGTGGAATATATATATTGCATATTCTTTAACACGAAAAAAATATTTCAGTCCCCCTCCCCAGTTTCGTGTTAAACGATGTTCCCCGTATTCTTTTTTAAAACTCATCCACTTTAGCACCATTTGCAAGCTTCATGATGAATTTTAGGCTCTGATTCTACATAATAACCTATGTTTTAAGCGATTCGAACCTCTGTAAACAGTGCCGGTTTATCCATTGGGCGCCCAGGGGCCCGGGGCTCGGATAAGTTGGACTCAGAATTTCTGGTAATAAATTTCGATCCTTCAGTGCCAAGGGGGCATGTAGGGGGCCCGAAATAAGCTTAACCCCTTATCTACCGACGGTACTCATAAGTACTACTCCATTTAAAATTACATAGAGTAACCATTTTTGCGAATACTCTGACGATACTTAGCAGGGATATTCTTTGAAATCTACTCTTCCAAGATGTATGGCAGAACGGGTTCTATGATGAACATTTTAGAGGGGAAGGTGAATAGTTTTATAGCAGAAATTGCGTTTTCAGTGGATTACGAAGTTTGTCCTTTTTATTCCGAAATAATAGTTAATGTAAAAAGGTAAGTGTCTTTTTATTTGTATGTTAATGAAGACCTTAGAAAACGATTTGACCATTTATTTTAAGTAAACAGTGTACATAATTAATTTTACAGTTAAAGATCTTTAATTAATTAATTAGCTCTAGCTTATTAAATTTTCTAAAGTTGAGTATTTTGTTTATGTATATCCCTTTATTTTCAATGTAGAGATTCAAAAATATATATATATTGCATGGGAAAAAACTGCTGTAAATAATAATGCGGTAGATGAGGGGTTAAATCGCCACTGTCTATAACTTAAATAAAACTGAGCATAAAATTCATATCATGATGTAATGTGAAAACTTGGAGAGTAAAGTACTTCCTCATCCTTATCATCAGTTCGTGTTTCAAATTTAAAAGTTTTTCACTAATAATCCTCAAATAACTTTACAATTAGCTTAATTCAAACACATGCTAAAATAATATCACTTAGTTAAATCTAATGGTTAGATTTTGATTTAATAATTGAAAGTCCTTTTTATAACAGTTTACTTGGAGCATGACAAAAATCATTCAATTTCTTAATGCTGCACTCAGCTGCTCCTGCGTGCGAAACATGCTCAACAAAAGTAAAATTTGGACAATGGGAACAGTTTTTCTAAAATAATTTTAAACGCAACAGTGGGTAACCTTGACATTTAAGTAAAAACAAAATAAAAAAAATTTTAAATGAGGAAGTTCATCTTGAAATAATTTGAATAGGCTTATATTCCAGACAGTAAATTTGTCTAAAATATTATGCAAATTTCCATTATCACGTGAGTAGTTTTCTAGAAGTTTGAATCCATTAAATAAAATTAAATAAATTCGAGATTGAGCAGACATTTTACTTACGTTCAACTATAAGAATTTCTAGAAGCAATATTACCGAAAACGTTTTTCTATTTTATACAATAATAACCTTCCTTTGTTTATCATACCTTATTTAATTTTTAAGTTTTAATTAAGCCTCGATTCATTTCCCTCAAAAAATAATTTTGTCCAAGTAATATAGAGCTATTAATTACTTATGCTAATAGTAGATAAAAAATAATGATTATTAAATTTTTATGATAAAAAAATTGGTTTTAAGATTGTATTCCCCATACAATGGCGCACACAAAGGGGGGAGTCTCGGGTCCAGATCCCCCTCAAAGCCCATGATTTTTCTTCGATTGATTTTAATCCAATGTATGTAATAAGTAAATTTTAATTAAGCATTTGCTATTAATAATTCATTTTATTAATTAATGCTAATTATTCATTCTACAATTAATTTGTTACTGTTTTTTGTTCCCGAAAATCAACGAAATCAAAAGAATAGGCTGGGCGGGATATTGGAACATGAAACGAGAATAGTGGACTTTCGACCTTGGACACCCCCTTCCATTTGAAAAATTCCTGTTTGTGCTACTGATTCTATACCATCATACAATTTATTTAACGAATGAAAATGCAGCAAAACTTAGTGACTAATTTTTTATCAATCCATGTAACTTAAAATATCAACATATTAATAAATGGTTTAATTATTAGGAGTAATTTGATAACATTATGAAATTTGCATAGTTACTTTTTCATTAAAAGTTTAAATACCAGCTAATTTTTTTTAATTTTATTTATTTATTTATTGTAAATGCCCAATAAAACAGCATTATGTTTGAGTTAATTAAAATCTATATGGAACAAAACAAATAATTGATGCATACATTTTAATTTTTTAAATTTCCCATGCACGTATTTCGTATTTTAAAATACAGTAATATTGATGAATGCTTATAAAGGTTATTTACTATAAAGTTTTAAATGTGTACTTAATTTTAAAACAGATAAGTAAAATTTGAGGATTTCATTGCCATCAAATATTTCCTTAAAAAAGTTTGCTGAAGTTCTATTCATAAAAGAAAAGGAACAAAAAAATTAGAAAAATGGGTGAATACCACATTATGGGAGAGAATTTTGATATTAAACAAATGACACATGACTTCATAATATAAATAAATGATTAATTAGTTTAAAACGATAAAATATGATACCATATTTCTATCATTTTGTTTACATTCTTTATACACTGATAACCGATTTTATAATAGTACCGTTATCTTTCCTTTCTTTCTTATTATGAATGAAAAAAACAAAGAAATTTATAACAGATTATCCAAAGGCTATTTATTATTATCAATTTATAAAGATCGATATGTTTGGTACTAAATAAATAATAACTATACAGAGTTTAGCTACAGATCAAATTGATGTTTATATATATGTTTATATATATATATCATAAAAATATAATGAAACTAATGTATATTTATAATTTGTATTTTGATTTTCAAAATTATCAAAACAGCTAATACTCAAGTGAAATTTTTGTTATGTGTCTGTTGCAAATAATAAATAAACAAAAATATAATAGTGAACATATAATTAATATTGAATGTAGTTGATATAGTGAACTGATGTTTTTAATTACCACACAATGTATTATTTAAATTGGCTTTTGGAGGTTTTATACTTCATTTAAATATTCTATCAAGTGGCTGACACATTTAAGAGATGTTCCTTTATCAAAAACTTTTCTTTATATATGTATATATATATATCCCTGAGAATTTAAGGGACTGCAAAGGATTTTTCCATTTATTCAATACAGAAGACCAACTTCTGTTAGATATTTTGTCTCGTATTGATTTACCTGTGACGAATTCTTAGTTGCAGAATAGTACGTTGATGCAAACTGGGGTGTTTGAGATTCATAAACACTAAAAAAGCCTTCTTGGAAATATTTGGTTGATATTCATTAAATTTATTTGTTTCAAGACAAGATCACCTACTGGCATACAAAAAAGTTTTGGAAAAATATGTTTTTTTTGCCCCCCCCCCCAAATCCCTCGTGAACACAATTTAATATTGTAATATTTATTTCCAGTAACTTTTGTTATATAATTTAGGAATGCACAAATTCATTCATATTTAAATAGATGAGTTGAACATTACATAAATTCATTGTTTTCGCTCCTTTTTTTTTTCAGATATGTTAATATCTTGACCTGAGACTTCTTGCAATCAAGGAAATCATGCATGAATAATTAGGGACTAAAGTAATATTATGTTTAATTAATAAAAATCGCATTAAAAAGTACTATATTTTTTCCTTTACATATTTTTTCATAATTATTTACAGAAAAGGAAAAAATATACTTATATAATTTATGTAATTATTAATTCTACCAGACTCTTTTCTCTCTCTCTCTCTTTCCCTTATTTTTAAGGTTTAAAAAAATGCCTCAAATTCTTGATTATTCATTTCCTCTATTAATAAGCAAAATAAAATAATAATTATTATAATTATATTGAAGAAAGTTTTACCCATTTGAAGAATATAATAAAAATCATTAAAAATTAATAATGCTTAGAAAAACACTTAAATATACTTTTACCACTTTCTTTTGTGTAAATGAAAGTACAAATAACTTTTTCAAATTTTTGAAGATTTTTTTTTTAAATAAATAAAAAAAAACTCATTTGAAGTGTTTCGCTAATTGTTGAGATCAAACACTAAAATTAGAAATGTTATGTTTCTGATTGCTAAAGCTATCATTTACGGCTATAAAGCTTTGAAAGATGCAAATATATATTAATCTACTATAAATAACAAAGTGTTTGTTATTGTTTGAGTTTCACTTTGAAGTAACAAAACTGTATTCAAATTCCTTTTACCGAAAGATATTATAGCTACAATTTATTTCAAAGTTTTAGCAACTTTTAATGTTTTTTTTTGAAGCAAGTCATTCATATTCTTTCTACGATTAATTTAGGATATCATTTTTTCATCATTCTTTTGATCATTTATTTTTTTAATCATTCTTTCTGTTAATTTAGGACATTCCTAACTCATTTACGGAAGAACGGTAATATATATAGAGAGAGAGAAAGAGTGCAGTAAATTTTAATTAAACTTCGTTAGTTCAAATTATATTGAGCAGGAATCTAGATCCATTAACTAATTCGTTTAATTTTGAAAAAAATATTTGGTTTTTTGGAACTAGTTTCAAACAGTCATTACTTCATGTCTCGTCGGCATTTTTAATTTCAAAATTGCATGAGAAAAAGTAATGCAAGATATAATTGCTGAAAATTACACAGCACTTTTAGCAGTTTGTAATACCCCTCCAAAATGAATTCCATTTCTAATTATTCTTCATCAATATTCATTATGCAAAACTTTTCGCTCTCTCTCTCTCTCCAAGTTTTACTATTCGTTAAAAAAAACATAAATCTGAAATTACCCTGCATAAATAACCCGCAATTTTATTCAAAGGGAGTAAAATAAAATAAAAAAAATTCCAAAAACGTGCAGACAGTTTTAAAAAAACAGAAAAAAATATAGCCTAGGTTTCGCTATTATCTACAGCTACTATTTAATTGTTAAGGGTACGAAACGGGCCTAGATGTAATTTCATGATGTAACGAGCTCTTCGTATGCCTAGCGTGAACTAGGCCATTAGAAAGATTTCGCGGTGTTCTCTTTTTTTTTCCGCACTCATAATTTTACGTTTTATTTTTACCGCAGTCCTTATCTCTACTTCCCTCCCTCTTCGATATTTCCATGTCCCATCTGCGCATGCGTTTAAATGTGGACCCACCCTTATTAATGATGGTGGGTAAAGAGTGATAAAACGAAAAATAAACACACATCGTTTAGGGCTGTCCTTCCTTTTCAGGGCTATCATGATTTGCTAGTTAATGAAGATAATTTTGTTATGTCCTGTAGGAAATTATGAAAATGCAAATAGCTTGAAGAGCTAAAATGATGGGGTATTCAGAATTTTCATTTAATTCCTCCTGTCGGTCTTTGCTAAATATTAAAAAAACCGAGAACTTATTTTGGAATACGTAACAAATTAAAAACAATCCCCAATAATATACTCTTAGTTTACTATAATTTTAAATATACTTCTTATTCCTATTTAAATTTCTTTTATATATGTATAATAGCCGTTACACACTCGATATTTCATGATGTTGTACGAATATATTCTGTTTATAAAAGTATTTGATATCTAAGTTCTAGCAATAAACATTCGATTGTAATAAAAAAATTCTTATAATCCTCACCTCTAGATTTCAAAAGGACAGGGCTAGAATTTCTGAAATTAAAATATACTTATCTTTTACTCTCTCCCGTATCCCCCTCCCCTAAAGTGGATTTCAGCAAATCCTATTTTTAGTCGATGTCCACTCAACAAAGTAAACATGCTTATGTCAAATTAGAAGTCTGTCTATAAATCAGATACCGAATTGTTTTTATCAATAGGCCCCCAAACCCCCTTGAGACTTAATTTTCGAAAGACCCGTTCTTAGCACATATCAACTTAACAAAAGAAGCTTACATACTAAATTTTATTACTGTAAGTCTAGTAGTTGGAAAAAAATGGGATTTTTTTTATCAATAGGGCCTCCTTAATCCCTCGAAACCCACCTCTTGGAAATCGTTGGATAACCGTTCTTATAGCTGATCTCTACTCAACAAAAGAAACATTTCAAATTTCAAGTCTGTAGGTTTAATTATTCCTGAGATATCGAGATAAGTGAGTGAGTGAATGAGTAGAGAGTTTGCGGGTGAGTCGCTTTTAGGGTTTGCAGCCCCGGAACCCCTGTGTTTCCTCAAATCCCGAAATCAAGAGATCACAATAGCAAATCCCGAATTTAAGGGATTAAAATAGCTGATCCCGGAATTTAGTTTTTCTCTGAATTATGTTTTAAAAAATTTTTTCTCATCAAAATTTTCTAAGAATTTAACTTTAAGAAAATTTATATTTTTTAATAAAATATGTACTCAAAATTTTAGTGCCAATATAAGTACTCAAACTCAGTGGCGCAACAGCCCATGAGGACCAGGGCCTACTGTGACCCTCCCAGTATACGTGACCGTTGGGCGCTGAGGTGCATGAGCAAATGTCCCGATCTGGTGGTCAGTCTGAAGCAAGAACCCCAGTGTTTATGTCCCCAAGAAAGCTTGGTACTCATTTATCGACCCACTGCAGCAGGGATGAAAGGATGAGTCAACCTTGCCCAGCCCGGGAATAGAACCCGAACCTGTGGTGCGGAAGTGCGATTCGCTACAACTCGACCTCTGGGCCTCTGCCATTATAAGTGCTATAAGCAAAAAAAATATATGCAGCTCTCATTTCTCGTATTAGAGAAAATCGCGCAGATCTAAGTGGTTTATTGCAATACTTACTCATTGATATACGCAACGCCTCTGGAATAAAGATTTTCCTAGTTCCTTTTTCAATTAAATGCCATAAATTAATAGTGGACTTGTTTGAAAGAATTGACTCTACAAATCTCACTGCATTACTAACAGCTCAAGCGACTGGATCTTCTATTTCAAATAAGGTAACACTTGATATTGATTTACATTCTGATTCAATAACTAAATCACTTTGTACACAAAAACCATTAAGTGTAGCTGGAGAGGTAGATAAAGTTATCAAAGAGAGTTATGTGCACCAAAGCGGTCTATTAGATTTGAGACACTGTCTTCAAAAATAAATGTCTGCTTTTGAAAATGCAGGGAAACATGAAAAGAACCTACTCTTATTTAATGACGATAAAGCCAACTAGTTTAGAGTCTGAACGAACATTTTCTTTCGCAGGACAATGGGACAATGTGTAAAAAAATAAGAAGCAGTTTGAACAATGAAACGCTGGATGAACTGTGTTTTTTAAAAGCTGTTTACAGAAATACAAGAAATGAAGAAATGTTCATACTGTTTTTATTTATTTTTTTTATGATGATTTAAGTTTTCTTTTGATTTATTTCAATAAATAATAATATTAAACCAATTTCTTTCTAATTATGTTTTCGGTTTTGCTCCATAATTTCAACTATGCTAATGTGTAAGTATTTTTTTAACAGTCCAATCCAAATCCTGGGACCAATCCCGGTTTTGAATAATGTAATCCCGAAATCCCGGGATTGCAAACCCTAGTCACTTTTCTCCTTTATGCAAGTCGCTTTTAAAATGTTGTACAATTTTTCTTCCGTGTTTCAGTGGAATATTTAAATGGGCTTATAACTTTCAATGTTATTAAAACATGGTAAAAATAAGAAATTTTGCTGATACTTCAATCTTAATATATAAAGATCCTTATAAAATCTGATACTCAAGAAAAAATGTTCATGTCGTTTAAAAGAATTTCATGTCAAATGATTTGAGATTAAATTTGAACTCCTATGTTCTCACTAAGCGTTCAAAATAAAAACCACTCTGATGGAAAATATGCTAAGCAATGAAACAAACTACTAGCTCCAAAATACGATAATAATACGTTCTACGAGTATAATGGATATAGAGACACTCAAACCCTGGCTCCATTAAAATTGCTTTTGATAAAATGTCGATTAGTTGTGAAGTGAATTCTATGCATCCCTGTAAAATATTATTTATTTGAGGGGGGAAAAGGCTAAATTAGCCTAATATTAAAGAATAAGAACAAAATTAAAACATTAAAACACTTTTTCTGATGGAAAAATAATTACAAAATATTAAAGTTACATTTTGATTTCTTGAATAAAGAATAATCTATTTTACTGTATCAATAACTACTTTTGTGCAAGTCCATTGCACCCTGCATAAAGTACTTTCTATACTTGAATTTCTTACCATTTAATCTAAAATAGATTTCGAACTATTTATGTTAAAGTGAAAATTATATATTTTTTTAATGTTTCATTTATTTAATAAAAAGACCCGACATATATTAAATCAGATATGTAATATCATAAATACATCAACTAATTCTTATTGTGGAGGCATTTTTCTGTCTGAAAAGAAGCTTCTATTTAGGATCCCATTCTTTAACCGATTCCCCTAGGACCATGATAACATGCAAGTGATCACTTCAGGCAACATGGCATCATATGTGAGATTGCAATTTCCTTATTTTGAGACTCGTGATCTGAATTATGGAATTCGGAAGGATTTTTAACTATCAATTTCGGTGTATTGCATTACAGTAATGATTTTATATCAATTTTTTTTAAACTTGAGTTAAGCTTAATAGGAAAAAACGAACGGTCCTGAACGGATTAATATGCACAAAAATAGTCTTGCTGTCGCGGTAGCTGAGTAGTTATATATGGAATTCATGACTGGTGTTATTTTCGTTTAATTGTTAATCTAATTCCTGTTTTAACGAAAGACAAGTGATATAAAGCGTTTGAGAAGCTCAAAGTCTTCATGTTGGTGTTGTATGGCAGTTTGGAAAACGAGGGACCAAGGATTTTTGTTCAAAATTACGGAGTCCATCGTTAACAGCCCTGGTGTTACTTATAGGTTACTTATAGGTGTGACTGACACACAAGGGTTATTAAACTGTGGAAAATATTCCGTATCTACATAGAGTAACATTCTTCCTTTCTCAGTGGCTCAACAGCCCAGGATGGGCCTTGACTTTCTCAAGAAGCCTTTTCCAGGCCAGCCTTCTTCCTGCTAGTGTACTTCAATTTTTGATTTTCAAAACTAAGAGATCTTTTTCTAGACCATAATTCCATCTTAGATTTGGCCTGCCAATTGGTTGGTCATCGGAAGACTATTTTAGTGGTGCGGTCTTCGTCCATTCTGAAAACGTGGCCTCTGCCCATTTAATTCGAAATACTTTGATGAAGTTAACCATGTCAGGTTCTTTATATGAGAGATATTCTAAATTTGATCTTCGTCGTCACGAGCCATTTTCTTGAATTCCTCCAAAAATAAATTTCTTCCTTAAAAATTTTTTTCAAAAAAATCTTCCTTTCGTAGACACTCATCGAGTAACACACGTGAGATGTATAAATTAGAACAACTCTGTTTAAATAAAATTTAAGTATGTCCAAAAATATTAAGTTCTCCATAAATGCATCAGTTGTTTTTAAAGAGAAACAAATATTTCAATACTTTTTGCTTAAAAAATTGAATTCTAAATTTAAACTACCAGTCCAGTAATGATATTCGCAATTAATAGCTTCTGTACAGTCGCAGAATCTTTCGAATTTGTTAGAAATTTCTGTGTTAAATTCAAGGTACATTTTGACAGTCGAGAAAAGGTTCAAGAGAGAGATTGGGTACTCTGTAATTTAGAAATGATATATTAAAAAGCACCTACAATTATATAACCGTATTAATTTTAAAAATCTATTCTGCAATTGACGTTAAAAATCACCTAGAGCAGGAGTGGCGAACCTTTATGGATCTACATGCCATTTTTTCTAAAGAAGTATTTAATGAGGTACAGAGGTGCCGCCAAATAATTTTGACTTGTGATTATTGGGAAAATAACAAAACTAAATACTAAGAAAAAACAAAACTCTTTATTTACTACGAAAAAATTCCTTTTGCACTGTATAATTGTAAATGTTTTAGTTATACGTGTAATTCAAATTAAAGTAACATTAGTGTGACTTCTGTTGTGGCAGATTGTGTGTATGTGGATGACAAATAACTTATATTAGGATTGTAAGATATTACTTTTAGTAGAATGCATGCTCAATAGGAGTCATCTGCTAATAGGTTTTTAAGCAATTAATTATTTTTGATGTGGTGGATTTACGATGTATTTCGAAATGCCGTTTTACAGACGATATTCTGCATACCACTGTTCCAGAACATAAAACACACACCTTTTTGTCTCCTTTACTAATAATGTCATATTTCTAGATTCACCAAGTTTGAAATTCTCTGTTACGCTTACTATCTTGCTCTTTTTATTATTATTATTATTATTTTGCTGAACTAGACATATTAAATAACACTTAAAAGTCATAAATATAATACAAATAAACTAAAACACAGTTGTGTCAATGAAATCGACTGTGATATGCGTAGACAAACTTTGCAATTGTAGTCCACGACATAACTAAGGCAAGAAAATAACAAACGATTGTGCTCCCCACCGCCCCAAGACCGATCACTCGCATTTGTTCGTAATACTTCATAGTGAACTTTGTTATTTTGAAATAAAAACTTTGTTATTTTGAAATAAAAGACAAACTATTTTGATCGCTGACGTGCCCAAAATATTGTGTCGCATGCCATGAATGGCACGCGTGCCAATGGTTCGCCATCCCTCACCTAGAGAAATTACCGAATGAACATTGAAGTTATTTAAATAAGCATTTTATATGATTAAGATATTATTAAATTACGCACTTACAGATTTATCCAAATTCTGATTGCATTCTACTGTCCGGTAGTTTTTTTAACGAAAAGTAAAAGAATTGTTTTACGAGTAAATTTGAATTCGATCTAAAAGTCTGTAAGCCACACACACACACACAAAACAAAAAACTTCAAGATTTGTTATTTTTATTTTGCAGGCAAAAAAGTCCATGAAACAACAACAAAAAAAGATAACAACCAGTGGCGCACACAAAGGGGGGGGGCTCGGTTCCGGACCCCTCCCCAAAGCCCTTGATTTTTTTTCGATTGATTATAATCCTATGTATATAGTACGTAAAATTTAATGAAGTATTTGTTATTAATAAGTAATTTTATTAAATCGACAAAATCAAAAGAATATATTGGGGGCGGCGTATTGGAGCATGGTACGAGTATGGCGGACTTTCGACCCTGGACCTCACCTCCCCCTCTTGAAAAATTTCTGTGTGCGCCACTGCTAAGAACCTTTGATCTGTCAGAGGTTCCCAAATTGAGGCACACACCTGGATGTACGCAGAGATTTTCGTACATGTGCTTGAAATTCTGGTACTTAGATAAACACAGTAAATAATAATATCCAAGAAATAAATCAATTCAAATAATTTACGAATATCCTATGTTTTATGTACGATATTAACCAAGGGGATGGAGAACAAAATGTTTCAGAGCTATTGTATTTTGTTATTTCAGTCTTGTCAGAAAAAATAATTGATAGAAAATGATCCAAATTCAAGCTTTATTGTAACACAACATTCCAAATTTACGGTTTATTTGCCATCTGAATAATTTTTATGAACCAAGGTAAGAGCAAAAAACTTTCAATTACAATTTTTAGTCGTTCTATTTTTTTTTCAATTAAATTAATTTAAAAATTTTTATCGTAAATTAATTTAACACATACAAAAAAGTAAATCTAACCCAAAATCCAATGGAGACACTACGCTACATTGCGACAAACATCTGATGATTCAAACATGTATGGATCGGAAAACAGTATAGATTTCTCTTGACAGTTTCCTCATGAAGGCACTACATCGCATGAGTTTAAATACATAGCTCATTTTATAAACATAATTTTCTCAGGAGAGAGAAGAATAAGAATATGAGAGTATATTACATAAAACAATACCAAAGATATGCTATTAAAATGAGTTCGCCATTAAGAGTTTCGGCGTTGATGGAAATTTGTGGTGAGATACCCGCTTAGAGAAATTCTCGACATTTGAGCATGCTCCCGAATTACGAGGCTCGTTAACGATTGGAGCTGTTGAGAAAGGTTAATAAAAATCAAAGACAAAAACAGTGAGCTTAAGTACCATTTTATGTTGGTAAGAATGGCAAAGTCCGTCTCTAAATATTTCAGTATGTATTATATTGCAAAGTTTATGCGCCTTTTTTTAAAAAAAATTGTAAAATCGTTGAAATGAGCAAAAAACTGACTCTTCAGAGAGATGTTATATAAATAATAAGAGTCATGAAAAACTATATATTTAAATTGTTTTTACATATATGAACATTGTATTCTTTCCAATTTTTTTTACTATATATATGTATTCTGCTGAACGGGGAAGGCGGATCCATAAAGTGTTGCTTAACCCTAATTCAGTGGCCTATTTCAGTGACTACTTTAGAAATCATAATAGGTCTCCATTTTAGTCCAAAGACTCTTTCGGTATTTTGAATTTTAATAGCTCTACACCTCTCTCTAATTCTTGTAATTTTTGTTTTTTTATTCCAAATTTAGTACGATATTCTTTTGCACCATTTATTTTACTTCTGTTTTGGCGTGTTAGGATACGTTCAATTTCATTCTTTCTTAGCTTTGTAGGAATTACAATTTGTCTCTTATTATTTTATTATACTATATATATATATATATATAACAACCAATTATACAAATACGACAAATAAATTATAAAGAAACGTATTCCCTCTCTATATATTTGAATTTTAAATTCTAATGTGAAATTTTACATTGACTGAGTAATTAAGAAATAATGATTTTATTCTTAAATTACCATTTAACACGTATGAATTTCGATTTTAAAGAAGAAATTTTATTAAAATTCGTGATATTTTAATGACCGACTGCTAAATAATGACTTGAAGAATAAAAAAAATCCTAAAATGCAAATCTCTCCAAACAAAACACTCTTTCTCATAATAATACAACACAATGAAACTAAATTCATAGTTTGTTGAAAACGCAAATTTAGTTTCAATACTTAAAAAATTAAATAAGAAAAAAGTAAAACACAGATATACAAAATCAATGAATAGCTGCATACACATTCTTGAAATGATTGCAAGATTTCGAAAATATCATTAACATTGCTTAAAACTATATAGTATAATTTCGCTTGCTCATAGTTAGGCTAAACAAATAAACTTGATATTGTCCATTACAAGCAAACAAAGCTTGCGCGTGCTCGGGTCATGCAATTTATTTCAATTTTCGATAAAATAAAACCTTGGTTTAGTGATTACTCTCTCTAAAATCGATAGATATGTTTAATGTGTGGGTAAACAAATGGTATACCTACAAGTATAGCATAGCATGATGACGTTAAATAAGCATGTAAACAAAACGTGTTATTTCTTTGCCAGGAAATTACCTTTTATGAATACAAACAAAATAAAAAAAGCCTTATAATCGATCATTTGTAATAATAAGGCTTCTGAAATAGACTTACGATCAATATATGCATTTCAAAATTATATATATGACAGAAAATAATGATGCTTACTTTTTTTCGCGATATTAGTACAAATAGATCTGTTATAAAACTGTTCGAGCAAACAATATATTCCCTAAAAGTGCTTTTTTACAAGAAAATAAATCATACAATTTTATTTTTTTTAAATAATAGAATAAAAGGTTTTCACACAGAAGTAAAAATATATAAGTTTCAATCTAATTTTATTAAGTAAAACATATCATTAATAAAACTTTACGGAGACATCTTTAAAATTTATAATGTTTGCTTCTTCTGTGAGCAATTAACATTTTATTGTAGTGTCGGTTGAAACGTTAAAAAAATTACTAATTTTTTTTATGAGGTGGGGATTCCTAAAAGATGAGAAAAGTTAGTATAAATAAGTCTGTATCTCTCCTTCATGGTTATTTTTCCTTGTTATTTAGAGTTAATATAGGCTGAAAATGTTGCATAATATTCCTATTTATTAATTTTCAATGAATTTGATTGCAAATTCATGATTAGAAAAGTATTATTCATTCTGATGGAAAAAATTTCATAATTATATTACTTTATGTTACCAAGATTTAAATTTAATATAATGTTTAATACAAATATGTTTTTTTCTCTCTCTATGACTGTTTATCTGTCTCTGTCTCCCTCTCTCTCACTTTCCATCTCTCTCTCTCTCCATCTCCCTCCTCTCTCTCCCCCTATCTCACTTTCATTCTCTCCCTCTCTCTCTCTATCACTCTCTCCCCTTCTATCACTCTCTCCCCTCTCTCTATATCACTCTCCCCTCTCTCTATATATGTATATCTATCACTCTCTCATTTTCACTCTGTCTCTCTCTCTCTGTCACTCACTCCCACTCTCTCTATATATCACTCTCTCCCCTCTATGTCTTTCTCTCTCTCACTCTCTCATTTTCACTCTGTCCCTCTCTCTCTATCACTCACTCCCACTCTCTCTATCACTCTCTCTATATATCACTCTCTCCCCTCTCTCTCTCTGTATATGTATATCTGTCACTCTCTTGTCTCTCTATGTCTTACTCTTATGTGTTTCTCTCTCACTCTCTCTCCTTTTCACACTCTCTCCCTTTCTCTTTATCATTCTCTCCCTCTCTCTATGTCTCTTTATGTCTTTCTCTCTCACTCTCTCATTTTCACTCTCTTCCTCTCTCTTTACATATATCTATCACTCTCTTGTCTCTCTATGTCTTACTCTTATGT
>BMAV01003760.1:0-19680 GCA_019973955.1 Trichonephila inaurata madagascariensis | reverse complement strand
CAACTTCTTAATTTTTTAAACCAAAGTTATAAATTTAATAAATAATTCTTCAACGAAATGTTTTTTGTTTTTTTTAATTTGTAATTTTTATACCAAGCATTTACGTAGCTTATTCACTTGGGAGTCCGTGGGGCAAATTTTGACTGTAAAAAAGGGCCCACGGGTAAAAAGAGTTTGATAACCACTGTTTTAGACTTTTGTCAGGGCATAACTGTATGAGGCCCCATCCCTACCGAATTGGTAGCACCGATTCACCTCTCTATGACACTGGTCAATCTATGACCGATGGACATTTGGACATTTGACCTGCACTAAAAGGTTTCAATTGCGTTGTCGAAAAGTATTGGAGAGCACGTGCACTAATGGCATAGGTGCTATTTGTAGAGTGGCATTTATAAAATAAAATTTATTAGAAAATATATAGATTGTTCCGTATTTATTGGAATACGTGGGTAGCAGTAGAGCACACAGGAATTTTTCAAGGAGGGGGGCAGGGTCAAAAGTTCATTCTTGTATCATGCTCTTTTTGATTTTGTCGATTTTCGGGAACAAAACACAGTAAAAAACTAATTATTGGATAAATAATTAGCATTAATTAATAAAATTAATCTTTAATAACAAATACTTAATTAAATTTTACGTACTATATACTTAGAATTATAATCAATCTGAAAAAATATCAAGGGCTTGGGGGGTCAGGGACCCCCAGGTCCCCTCCTTGTGTGCGCCACTGGTGGGTAGTGTTCCAGTGTTATAGTTTTTATGATTCTAAATAAATAATTCGACCTTTCTTACATATGACCTGCTACTGATATTTAGAACAACAGACATTCTTTCTTTTTCTATTTATCAACTAGGTATTACATTTCCGAAAGAAAACTTCTATCGATTTTTGAATACAATAAAAATGGCTCTTTGTCTCTTTAAGACTATAAAATATCTTTATTTAGTATACCACAAGTTTTATTGAAAAACGTATTATTAAAAGAATTAAATTTAGAAACCCTTGCTTAACATTTTCTCTTTTGACTATCTAAAAAACGTTTAGAGTTTTTTAAAATCTATGTCATTTTTTTCCCCTTGCCAGAAGAAATTTTCTTTAAAAACTATGTAACTTTAAAAGACAATTAAGCAAAAATATTTAGATCAAATAAATACAAGATCACTACTTTCAAAGCACTTAACCTTTCCAGAATACTGTGCGTTTCTATAAAACATCATAAAAATAGTGTATAGATCAATTGCTTAGAGAACACTAAAAGTTGTTCAATTGAAAAGTACATTAATACAAAGTAAAATCATGTTTTATGTCAATAAAATTTGAAAAATAGTCTCTTTAGAATGCATATTTAACGAATTTTTTATTTACTCCTTCTGGAAAGCAAATTTTTGTTTCACCAGCCTGGATGCTTGACAAAAGTTTTAACGATTTTGAATAATTGATTTACACAAAACTATTATATTCTAACAACGCTTTACATGTTTAATACATTGTATTTTATTTAAAGTCTGCATACATCAAAACTATTACTGCCGTTTCCACAGTTACATGAAAAACATTTCATCCATCCAATTTTAATTTGCAATTTCAATATAGATTATACCGATTTTTTCCAAGTTTTTGAAGTGCGTGATGTACTGATATAAAGCTATCTTGTTTTCCAAGTGAATTTTTTTTCCAAGTCTAGCACTTTTCCATTAAGTGGTGCATGTTTACAATCAATTAAACCGCAGCTTTTGTTGTTGGAAAACGAACTAAAGTAGGGTCGTCATAAGTAAGATATATACGGGCAGTGTGACCACATGCCATGTATATCTGATTTTTCAACTACTGGAAAACACTAAAATAGTGATTACTGTTATTTATGGCTGCTTCAGTTGTTTCTGTATGGAAAATCATAAACTTAATTATGATATCATGGATAAATATCAGGTTTTATTTCTGTACGAATTGCGTGCGATACCGATATAATATGTAAGTTAAATTGCAAACAAAATCCATTACTTTGGCATATATGTAATTTTGAATCTAATGTCTGAATCAGGAAATAGAAATATGCATAATTTCTTAATCTAAAATTCGACTCTCCATTATGGTTTATCTATTTTGTTGGAACGACAGAAAAACGGATTTTTTTTACCCCCATTTTATTTTCTGTATAGTTGTATAACAGGTAAACCAGACATTTATTGAAATGGATTTGAATAGAATACTTAGTCACATATACATAATGCATGGTTTAATGTTTTTAACAAAGAATAAAGAGAAACAATGTCAAAGATACTTGATATAGTATTACAAAATGTAAAACTGGCGACAGAAAGAGAAACTTTGAAATATGTATGCTAAATAGGTTGTTCAACGAGGCTTTTTTCAGTTCCTCTATTAGTTCACTATCTCTCTCTATATATATCTTATTCAAATTTTCAATCGTTAATAAAATACTTTCTATTCAAGTTCAAATACGTTTTTTTAAACTTGTAGTGGATGAAACTTAATGTAAATACAATTTTTTTCAAATATTAATACGTTAGATAAACTTAATTAATCAATAAATAGTAACAAACAAAAATAATAGCCCAACACTATATATAGGAAGCAAAGTTGCTCGCTGTGTCTTTGTAGCGTAATGGATAACGTGTTGGATTTCTAATCCAAAGGTCGTGTGTTCGAATCCTACCCGGTATGAAGTAATTTCTGAGAATACTTTTTATGAATGAATAAATGATAAAAAACAAAACTAGTAGTCCAACACCATATATGAAAGGAAAATATCTTTCTATTTTGCTACTTAATAGTATGATTCTGTCATATGTATATACATATTTATATTAATTGTAATTATTTAATAAAAAGTAACTAAAATAAAATGTTTCTTTGTTGACCTAAGTAGGAACTGATTTTTTTAAAAAAATAATTTATATTACTTGTTTAAAATCATTTTATATTTTATAAATACAGAGATGTTAGCTAAAAAATAAATAGAATTAATAGTTTTCTACCTTTGCAGTTTAGAAATGGTATTGGTAATTTTCTTTCAATCATCTCAAACTTTACTTTAAAAAAGAAATTATACTTTTTAAACAAAAATTTTAGTCAATTTAGTAATTTTTTAAAGGCTTTTTTTTATAAGAGATGCATTCTTTTAAATCTGTTTTTTTATTCATTTTAATTGAAAACAAATTGATTATTTAAACAAAGCTTTGATAAATTTATTTAAAGAAAGTTTTAATAAATTTATTTCAGGATCGCGAAGTATATTTATGTCTAATTCTTAATATACCACTTAAAAATAGAAATAAATATAAGTATTCATTATTATTGTTAGTAGTAGTAGTAGTAGTAATAGAATTAATGTTATGTTCTTTTTTCACTTAAAAGTAGATACTTTCTAAGCCACATTAAAAAAAGTTTTAAGGGAAAGTTTCTGAGTGAATAACAGAAAAACAATATAGTAAGCAAGATTAAGTTGAAATAATACATATATATCTGAATAAAACAACAGATATTTGAAAGAAAATAACATATATAACCAAAAAAATCAATATTTTATTTTTCCTTTATCGCATATCTCAAAATTTTACTCAAACGCGATTGGGTACTATTAAAAATAGAAAGATAAAGAAATAAATTGTTCTATATTGTATATCAGTTTTTAAAAAAAGCTAAATAAACACAGTTTTGAATGAGTTTTGGGTGGTTTTATGACGTAAGAGCCGAATTTGGCTTAACTGAGCCTAAACATAGTTTTGGATAGAGTTTAATTGTATAAATGCGTACAAACATAATATTAAAAAATTAAAGAATATCGGAGAATAATAAACATGATCAGGTAGGATTTAACTTTTTTATAAATATATGTATAGAAAACAAAAATTAAAGATCCTATTCCATGAAGAGTGAAGAAAGAATTTTTTAGAGATATAAAAGAAAAAAAATGTTTTGCCAAATCAAGTTTTTTTCTAATTCGTTACTTTAATGCAAAAAACAATTCTTTTACACTGATAAATAGTTGTACTTGCCAATCTTAGAACTAATTTATTTTTATCAGTTTCACATAACAACGTCAAAATGCCTTCTTTTTTCAAAATAATAATTAGTTAAGTGCTTAATTTTCAATTAACGTTTATTTTTATTTTTTAAATGTGTGTGTGTGTGTGTATGCGTGCGTGTGTGTGTGTGTACTAAAATATTTGAGAATATTTTTCATCCAGATAGATAATTACTTTGAAACAACTCCGCAGTTTGTCTGTAATATTTGTAATAAAATAATTACAGTCTAATTCTGTGATTTTTTATCTTCTGATGAATGTTTTCCTTTCCAGTTACAGAAAATGATTTATTTATTGAAGATTATTTTTTGGAGGTAAGAAGGGGGGGGGGGGGGGGATAAAAAACCCGTTAAGGGAGGTATATATTCAGTGGTATACACAAAAGTTTGGGGGCTCAAAAGCCTCTCATAGAACATAAGATTTTTAATTTCTAGCATGAATATTACATTACGTTAAGTTCGCCTATGTTTATTTAATTGTAACCCATAACAAGAAAGTAGTCTGTGTACGTCACTGAATATATACTCGAATAATTGGCACAGATTAAAATTTTAGTTCAATTTACAATATTATTTAGGAGTTGTTACCTAGGACTATTCTCTCTACAGCACTTCCGAGGTGAATGACAAATAATTAAACAAATATTTAATTACTCTTGATTTAAAAACCATATTTTGATGGTAAATATACTTCAAAAAACATACAACTTAATGCATTACTGTGTCTTCTTTATTTTATAGCCTTATGTATATCCTTATTTTTTTTATTGTATTTCCTTTTATTTTATTTAAAAGAAAATATTTCAAATTATAAAATATCGGATACCTGGCAACTATGTTATCATTTATTTATTTTATACCAATTTTTTAAATTCTCTTTTATTCAATCCCCTCTTCTTTTTTTCTTAAAATTAGCACCGAAGTAATTATTGTTAAAGTAAATATATATTAATAATTTTTTACAGCCAAGTAAACTATTTTTTGAGAAATTTTTCATATTTTCAATGGCAGCTGAGTAGAAGCTCACAAATTACAGAAATCGCAGTTCAAGAAACCTCAATCAAAGAACTATTAAAAATAATAACCAACTACTAAAAAATATAATTTTTTTTCTAATACGAATCTACTGAAGCTGTATAAAGTGAAGAGAAAAAATTCCTTTACAATTCTTAAAAATCAGATTGCACTGTATGGAATTAAAAAAGAGGAAAACTCTACAGTTTTAATTCTTGATAAAGGGGCAATTTATGAGTGAGAAAACTATGAAAGAGCAGAATATATTTTTATATTAATATTAAAAAAAAAATTCTAAAAAAAAAATCTTCGAAATTTTAATCGATCAGATTGATTTTACGATGAGGCACTTTGCTCATTCATCATAGTATTAATACCTAACAAAAACATTCATAGTCTCTTAAAATTTGATTTAATTTTTTTTTCATTTGTAACTCTTTTTAAAATTAATATCACTTATTAAAAAAAAAAAGGTATAATTTTTTTTTTATAATTTTACATGTTTACACACCATGGTGAAAAAGGATGCATTTTTTTCAATTTTTCCATACAAAAAACGGGCTTACTCTTCCCAAAAATTAATTTTAGGTAATGAACCACATCAAAACTATTTGATATTTCAGGTAATCATCGTGCTTCCTCTGTCATTACACAATTTTCTTCTATCAAATAAGAAGAAACAACATACTCATTTGGAAAGCCAAAGTCCACTATTTGCTCAGTGAGCCATACGAAAAAAAATCTAGATAAACAAGACTCTGAATAGAGTCATTTCTTTTAAACGGATGCTATGTAGAAAATGAAATGAGTGTATGGGATAACACAAACAAATAACAGAGAAATAAATTTTAAAAAAATGCGTGTACTTTACGTAAAAACAAAAATGACCAAAAATCGGACGAGGCTCTGGAATGTAAAACGGAAGTTAGTCTGGTATTTTTACTGAAAAAATAAACTTATTTTGCGCTCTCTTCAAAGAATTTTCTCTCTCTCTCTCTCTCTCTCTCTCATTTTAGAATAAAAAACATAATCTTTAAATTATGTTGTTCTTTTTTATGTTATTTGCAAGTTATATTTCGCATGTTATAATAATATGCCTCTCATTCTCTTTAATTTATTTTGTAGGGAGGGAAACAAAATACTCAATTGGAAAGGATACTGAAAAAAAAGGAAAAAAAAAGAAAAAAAGAAAGAAAGAAAAGAAAAGAAGGCATTCTTATGAGGAAAATAGTGCGATGTGTAATAACGCATAAAGCATTATTTTTATTACATATTTTTAATTATAAATATTTTAATTTATGAATATTTAATTTTTTAAAATTTTTTATTTACATGTTTTTAATTTGGAACTTAACGTATTACTATTAAATTATTGAATTGCATACACACGTCTGTTTTTATTTTTATTATTATATTGTTAGGCATTTTAGAAACTTTCTGATACAAGCAAGGTTTTTTAAAAAAATATCTGAAGGAATTTATAGTTGTAAATGTTACGAAATGAAGTTGTTTGGGTGAAATTACTTCCTTGGGCAATTTGTAACCTAGAATAATGCAATAAATTGAAATTTCAGAAAATATATTGTGAAAATGTCTAATAAAATAAAAGTATAAAAAAATCGAAGTATCGAAAAATAGTCTTTGATTGTATTTGTTTTATTAGCAGCTTATTTTTATTGCAACTTGAAAATTTGCTAAAAGTTTACTTCAAATACTCCTACCAAAATTAAGAAAAATTATTTGATATTTTCCCCCCTAATTCCTTCGTATAAATTGCTTTAGACAAAACATTATAGTTAATATTCTGTAGAAATATTTTTAACTTATCTCTTTTAGTATCTTATACAAGCAGTGGCTCACGCAGGAAATTTTCAGGGGGGGAGGGGGTCAGGATCGAATGTCCAACATTCTCGTATCATGCTCCAGTACGTCGCCCAACATATTCTTCTGATTTTGTCGATTTTCGGGAACAAAAAATAGTAAAAAAAAATAATTATTGAATAAGCATTAATTAATAAAACTAATTATTAATAACAAATACTTGGTTAAATTTTGCGTACTATATACATAGGGCTATAATCAATCGAAAAACATCAGGGGTTATGGGGAGAGGGTCCATACCCAGGGACCCCCCCTTGTATGCGCCACTGTATGCAAGCAAAATGTTTCAGTAAGCTTTTATAAATTTGTTTCGTGTATTCATTTTATAACGTATGTCTATCATTTTTAAATAGTATTTGGCTTTCAAATCCAATAATTTAAATCAACAAAAAACAAATTTTATCCTCTGCTGATACTAAACGCATTGAAATGTCGTTCATCCAGCGTTTGACTTCGAAATTTTAGTAATTTAAATTCACGAATTTCAAACACCGTTTGAAAAATTCGAGGATTTTAATCAAAATTTAAATTATTCCTGTTTTGCATTTTACCTTTCCTCCTAATTATTTTCTCTGTTACACACATAATTAATTCTTTGTGATTTTTATTCTATTTCGATCTTTAAAATTTAATTTTAAAAAAATAGGTTTAAGAATTCCAAATATCAAAAAGCGCCATACAATTATTGCACTGTATTTGTGTAAATATGCAATAGAAGCTCATGCCTGCAATTTAAAATTAAATTTTTGATTAATTTGATTAGTCATTCTAAGAATAATATTTGGGTACCAAAACGTCTTGACTCCTGACGTAGCATTAGGATGAATATTTAGTTTTAGTCGTTTTTTAGAAATATACTTTGATTTGAAAATCTGAGGTACGAATTCACCTTTAAATCCTCCGAAGAATTTTTTTTTCATGAATAATAAAAGTAGTATTAAATACAATTTAAAATTTTGCCCTAATATAAATTATTTAATTATTTTCTTTTACAAAAAGCGATATCCATAACTCTAATTATTTAATAATTCATGCTCGAAATGTCTTTTCCTATGAAGAATACATTGACAAATTTCATTGCACTAACCGAGCCATTCTCAACTATTCAACTCTATTCCATTTCATTTTAAAATTATTAATTATACTCTCAAAAAAATAATAAATAAATAAAATTCGGAACAGAATCATACGGCCGTTTTATAGAAATATACTAAGGCTATTCGAGGTATATTTAATTTATCCTTTCGAGGATAGAAGGATCTAAAAAAATTTGGGTTAGAATCCACTTGTGATACGGATACATCTGTACATGAATTAACTTAGAATGAAGAGGAAAAATTAATTTCTCGTTCTGCAATAATCTAGATTTAATTCCAAAACATTCAGAAGAGTCAGTTAATTCACTTTGGATTAAAATTAAAGGCTATATTATCTCATAATAACCAATAAAGCTTTGAAAATATCGTCGCAATTTTCTACATCTTATTTGCATGAATTAGAATTTTTAATATTAACAAATATAAAAATAAAAAAAAAACCAAGACTTAGATGTAGATGATGAAATGAGAGTGGCATTATTTTAAGACCCAATGTAAACGAAATTATCAAGAATCATCAAGCAATTTGTAATTAATTACTCAACAAACATTTCGTTGTCTCTGTCGTATATATATTTTATTTAACATCGAAAATTGCTATCTTAAACTATTTTACATTATGTGTTACAGATAAGTAAAATTCTTTTAAATTTATTTTATTGGTGTGCTGCCAAATTTTGAAAGTGTGAAAAATGTACCACAACAACAACAACAAAAAAGGCTGAGAATCACTGCACTAGCATCCGCGAACAATAATTTTCTCATCATTCAACGAAGTTGTTGACGTCTGCTTAGATCTCAAATTTGTTATTGGCGTTTTACGCTTCACCAATTTGATACTATCTTTCATAATGGCATTCGTTCATCTTTATCAATTGTTCACCGAATCAACGATCGTTTGAATATGACATCTAATGGCATGACGCAAGCAAGGCAGAATTCTTTGAATAACTCCATCGACATTTTTGCTCTGTTAAATCATTTTTACTTTTCTGAAAATTAACGTAATTTCTAGAAAAAATAAAATTATTTTGTATAAAAACTTGATAAAAATTACTAAAAATATTCTTTTTCGTAGAAAAATAGTAGACGACGGAGAAATGTGTAATATATATTGGTACAGTTATTTTAAAATAGAATTACATTACATACATTGCAGAATAAATAAAACAAAAATCTTTACTTATGCACATATGTGTTTGAAAATCGATTTGATGTGATTATTTGAATGCAGAATAAAATTATGATTTTTTTTTTAATTTTTATTTTAATTATGATTTTTTTTTTAAATTTCCTTTACAGTTCGAAATGTTTTCTTGCATTTTATAATCCACCCCTACCCTACCCTAGCCTTCGAAACACAAATGCATTTCTCTATCATATTTGATCACTGACACAAAAAAAATTGATTTCAAACATATTTTAATTTTACAAAATAGAAAACAATTTTTAAAAACTACTTTCAAAAAATAATTTCAGAGCAAATGACTATCAAATATATACAAATCTAATTTTAAATCTGTTTTATTAAATATCAATTTATTTTATTTTTTTATTTTATTTTATTTATTTATATATTTTTTGCTTATTTTTAAATTTTGTATGAATAGCATTTTTTTTAAAAAATTATGTTTAAAATTTAATACTTAATTTTTTAAATTCAAGAAATTACACTCTTTACTCGTGAGAAATCTCCCCTCCCCCCTACTGTAAATATAAAAAGTGATATAAAATCAGTGGCGCACACAATTGGATTGGAAGTCCACCATTCTCGTATCATACCTATTTCATTTTGTCGATTTTGGAAGCAAAAAAACAGTAAAAAAATAAATTATTGAATTATTAATTAGCACTAAATAATAAAATAAATTACTAATAACAAATATTTTATTAAACTTTATGTGCTATATAAATAGGAATATCATCAATCGAAAAAAGAAAATCAAGGGATAACGGGGAGGGGGGACCCATGTACTTTCCCTCCGTATGTGTGCCAGTGGTATATATTACTACACATACATAGGATTATAATAAAAAAATCAAGGGCGATGAAAGGTCCGGACCCGCAGACCCATCGCTTGTGTGCGCCACTGTATGAAATACAAGTATATTTGGAGTAGTTACAATTCAAAAAGGATTAAATTCCAATTTTTAGCATCAAATTATTTTCAAAGAAAACAACCTGGGTCTTTATGCTAAATTTTAATTGTTTTTAGGGGTCATAGTACGATTCAATTGACAAAATTTGGTAAAAAAAAAAAATAAAAAATAAATCAAATAATTTTTTTTTACCCTAAATTATTCTTTATATATTTTTCTATTATCTCTCGCAAAATTCGAAAGCTCTAAATTTAAGAAACCCAGAGCTACCATAAGTTTCATGTTCGTTTTTATTCGCATCTCAATCACAAATAAAAACTTTAAACTGATTCTTCTGGGAAAGAAAAAAATAACTAGTTTGCCTTCATGTAAAACGCTAAGGCTTTTTTTTTCCTGCTGTGCCATATGCTCTTATAGATATTAATAGGTGTAACTATAAAGTTGAGATGCATTTTTGAATCAAAGCAATTCTTACTTTTTTAAAAATAGTTGAATTTAAAACGCATACAATTTTTCAAGAAATTTTCTGTAAGCATTCATAAAAAAATATATATATATCACAAAACCCATACCAACTTTTGTTAAACATAGTTCGATATACTTGTTAATCAAATTTCATGTGTGTAAGTCAAATATTGTAAAAAGGAATATCATTTTAAAATCCCTTCATAAATTTTTAAATTTCCCCTTAAAAAATTAAATTTTTTGATTTCTATGGTTGGTAATTTTGAACACAAAATCTGTTTTACATGATACATATACATAGGGGGAAACAAAACAAATATTGAAAATCATCAAAATTCAATCAAAAATTCTCGTGTAAATCGTGCCCTGTCGGCTTAAATTAAATATTTTGAAAAATTTGTATTTACTTAAGAAAGTCAATGTTTAATTAAAAAAATTAAATAAAAGCTGATTTTTTTTTTTTTTTTTTTTTTTTTTCATTTTTAAAAAAATATTTTTGCCATGCACAGATTATAGTACATTCAGTGCGATGGAAACTGCTGTAGCATCCGTATTAATCCTCCAGCTACAGGTCTTAGCATGTTTAATATTTTGACACTTTCAAATAATTTTTATTATTTATCATTATTTATTGTCTAGAAAAAGAGCCCCCAAAGAATTTTGATACAGATCCCAATCAGGACTAGCTACACCAAATGAATACATTTTGTCTTAAATTTAAAGTTTTTCATTCGGTATTGTGTCTAATATTGCTCATGATTTAATAAAAGTGCGGTTTGCATTTTTATTATGGGAAAAAATATATATATTGTGTGAAAACTCTCTCTATATATTTAAGCAAAATATTGCTGATGCTGAATTTTTAGATAAAATAACAGATCTAAAAATTTTTTTCTTTAAAATATATGTATCGAATGTGTAACAAATATGCACACAATTTAAAACTCTTCTTCCTTAAAATAATTCGATTTAATTATTTTTTTAATTAATTTAATTTCCAACTCTTCGCACTTTCTGTTCCCATTACTATCTCCTCCTGATTTCTAACGCCATCTAACGGTAATATAACCAAATCTTTCAAGTATTATTTTCCCCGTTATTTTCTCACCTCCTGTAATAACTAAAAAAAAAACAAAGTTCTCTTTTTAATAACAAAATTCTTCCCATCAATTTCTTACTCAAAAAAAAACGAATAAAAACTCACAAATAAAGAATTGACCTATTTTCCAGGATAAAGTGAGCTATTCGAAAACACGAAACTCTGATGGAAAAATCATTCTCCCACAAAAAAAGAAGAGAAGAATCTCGAAAAAAAAAAGAAACAGAAAACAAAACAAAATACGCAAACCTCACTCACCTTGCACAATTCTGTGTCTATATTTGCCACAATTGGAGAACCGCCCCACCGCGGCTCTTGCTGTGCGAATGGCGACTTTCCATAACCCCGCCTCTCCGCAGTGTACAGGTAACACCGGTAGCCAATTGCCTTCCCCCACTCTTACGGAAAGGGGCGTGATGCAGCGTCTCCACGACGCCAAGATCAATTGTTTCAATGGCCCGTAATTTCCGCGAATGGAAAACCATCAACGCCATTACTATTCGGAACACGGAGATACTATTAAAGTTCGCTTGTGGATACTACTTGATATTCAGTACGGGATCTCTTTGGGATAATTATAAGAAAAACTGAGAATTTTGTGTCGCTTTCGAACAGAAGTTCGTACAGGGCGGCATCTTTAATGGCGGATGCATTTTGATGTGTTCTTTTTTTTTGGTTATTTTTCTCCATTTTTTTCCCCCCACTGCAGCGAAAAGATATTACGTTCTCATTATTTATGAGGGGAGGTATATTCCCAGTAGCAACTTTTGAGGGGTGTGATGGTTACTGCGGTTCCACCATCAATTTAATCTCTTCGGTAGCATTGTGCATGCATAAATAAAGTATGTTTTGTCAGTTTTCGTGTATGTTCTAAGCGTAATAGAAACATAACTTGTATTCCGTTCGGGTTTTCGAACGCAAGAATACGTTTGGAATAGCAATTGATTAATTCTGTGGAATATTTTGTTTAGAAAAGAGGGAATAATCAAAAAAATGGATATTTTTTTTTTTCAAATTATACGTTTTCTTTTGCTCGATTTTGATTCATGTACTGGCTTCCGTATTATTGTAATTCAGTATGTTTTTTTCGTGCCAGCTATGTAATTTTAGTTTCGAAAACAAAATGTTCTGCTCCGGTGATAGATTATGCCTTTTATTTTGAAAAGTAGAAGCAGCCGTTTGGATAGCAAAATGATAGTGTTTTTCTTTTTTTCGATTCGTATAAAAAAGGAGTATATATGAATATTTAAAAAGTTTATTGATAAAACCTTTTTGAAAGAAAAAATATATTTATTTTTTTTAAAAAAAAGAGTTCAGGCTTATTTATGAAAGAAACTAAGACTCGGTTTTAAAAAATATTTCAATCTAACATGTTGTTTAGACACAAGATAGTTTCTATCCATTAATGTATATAAAAAAAATAACCAGCAAAAGAATTAGCATTGTAAGGTATATTATATGTGGATCATTATAGAATTGAACTTATATCAACCAATGCATGATTTTGAAAGTCTTAAAAATGAGAGCCCCCCCCCCCCTCCCCTCTAATGCAATGAGAAAAATGTGTAACTTTTTTTTAAACTTGAAAATTATTATTTTTGTCGTTTAATATTTACAATGTAAACAGTTGATGCGAATATAAATAACTGAAAATAAATTCTATTTAAATTCTAAAAAAGTTAATAATTCTGAAACATTGCTGCCGAAAATCGTTATTAAAATGCAGAGTTAAAAAAAGCAAAAATAAATAAATAAATAAAAATTGTGATTTATTTTTTTCAGTTTTAAAAATAATTGGCAATAAAGATATTACTGCTATGACAAAAGATTTTTCAAGAAACCAACAAAATATTTCAGTATCAATTAATTTTATTTTTAATAAATTTAAAACAAAAAAATTTGAATAACACTTAGTGTTACTACAAATAAACATGCTGATTTATTATTATTATTATTATTTATTATTATTATTATTATTATTTTTATGAAAGGATAAATTTATTCCTCATGATCTCATGATAATGTGAATTAAATACATTCTCTCTCTCTCATCTCAATAGATTTTTCGTTAGTATAAAACTGTATAGACTGTATAAATCAAAATATATTTAGAAACACATCTCATTTGTCATTAAAGCTCTAACGAATACTAAGAAATATCTATGCAATCTTCTATTTTATGATATCCTCTTATTCTTTTGTTTGAATATAATTTCCAGAAGTATTTCGTATGATGGATATTATTATACTGTAATGAGTACAATGAATATATTGAATTTTGAGTACGTGGTGAACAATACATTTTCCGTTGGGGGGTTGTTTGTTTAATAGTGGAAAGAGATTTCAGCCACTCAATTCAAAAGCCCTCTCAGCATATCATACTTCTGAACCATTTTTAGATGATGGAGCTGACGTTTTACCTGCCTTCATATCCATTCAACACCAGGGACATCTTAAAACTCTTTAAGGCCCTGAGCCCAGTGAAATCTTACTGATTTTTTTAGGCCTTGGGCCCCTATGCAAAAGTAGGCCCTACCTGAGATCTTTAAAAGTAGACAGTATATAGCATGCATTGTCAAACACTCGTTCAAGCGGTAATTTGAAACTAATAAATGTGCACGACTCACAATCTCGAACACCTAAGCCCGAATTGGCTCAATGATTGTTTATGGTATTAGGCCTAGGCCTAGATATGGACAACGATGATCCCATAACAATGCAGTTTTACCACTTTTGCCAGTTGGCATGCAGTTTGAAATTCCCAGTTTTTCGGAGAATATATACGGTAATAGTGCTTGACCATTAAAGTTATCCGGATCACGATCTTATTAAGAATGAGTCGAGAACGATACGAGACCCCCTCCTACGGCAAGGCCCTGGCCAAGTTAGCCCATGCCTTAAGACGTCCTACGAAGACTACGACGTTAGACTACGAATATCTACATATTTAACATACATCAACTACTATTTCACAACAGTGTTTGGACTTACCACACTAAAAAAGCAATTTGCCGATGGAAATCAATACATTTCCAACAAAATTCGGCAGGACAAAACAGTTGTTGCTTAAACACTCATTAAAAAGTTCAATATTTAATTTTAATTATCAGATATGTTACTTGAATGGCTTTTAACAATGATTATTATCAATGACCATGAGTTTTTTCGATATTTTAAAGTTACATGTTTAATACTAGGTTTTCAAATTTTTAGTTATACAAAAGCAACATAATATCTAAGATGAAACAATAAAAGAAAGCAAAAGCATCATAGCATAAATATAAATTTAACAAATTGTTTAAAATTCACATGGAAATGAAAACTAGTTATGAAAAAGAAATCATGTTTTTTTTGAAACTTCACTTTGAAAATTTTAATCTTGAAGCATCTAAAATAGATAAAATAGACTTATTATTTGGTTGTTATACTTTGGAGATCTTTGCTTACTTTCTCTTACGAAAATAATTAAAAACTTAAATTCACGGTTTTCTTTTAAAAAAATAATAATAATAACATAAGAAATCACGTTTAAAAAAAATGAAAAGAAATGCATACGAAAATGCCCTAAGACAGGGGCGTACACAAGGTTGTGGGGGAGGGATTGAGAATTTAACCCTTCCCTTCCCATACATAGACTAACAAATTTTTAACTGCTGCTATAGAGACTACCCCTTGGTGCTTTCTTCTGCTCGTTTTTTGGAATGTACCCCTCCCCCAGCACCACCATCCATGAGAGAAGTCTGCGTAAGCAACCAGACCAAGACTTCTTGAAGCCCTGGGGCCCTACACAAATGTAGGTCCCACGTATGAATCTTAAATTAGACGGTACGTAACATACATTGTCAAATACCCGAACAAACAATAACCCGAAACAAATAAATGTGCATGACTTACAATCGCACAAACCAGCTCAACAGATTGCCGCCTTTAGACTGAATGAGTAATTATGGTGTATGGTGGTAGGCCAGTGGCGCACATAAGGGGGGGTGTCTTAGCGGTCCGGACACCCCCTATAGCCCTTGATTTTGTTTTCGATTGGTTATAATCCTACGTATATATTACGTAAAATTTAATTATGTCTTTGTTATTAATAATTAATTTTATTAATTAATGCTAATTATTTGTTCAATAATTAATTTTGTATTGTTTTTGTTCCCGAAAATCGACAAAATTAAAAGAATATGCTGGGTGCCATAATGGAGCATGATACCAAAATGGTGGACTTTCGACCCTGGACCCCTCCCTTGAAAAATTTTTGAGTGCGCTACTGTGGTAGGAGGCCTAAGCCTATACATGGACAGCGGTCATCACATGTAGCCATTTGACATATCGTACGAAATTCCAAGATTTTCGGAGAATACAACCGGAAATAACATTTGACCGTTAAATGTATTCTAATTATGATCTTATTAAGGCTAAATCAAGAACGAGACGAGTACGCCATTATGGCCGAGATCCTAGGCCAGGGCCCATGCCTTAAGAAGTCTCTGTATGCCACTGCCCTAACAGCTAGCTTTGCAAATGTTCTTCAGAAAGCTTTTTGCATTTTATTATAAACCAACAACAATGCTTATCACGACACATATATGAAATATATTGAAGTAGTGTTGGCCGGTGTAGATGATTATCAATTTTGATTTAGTAATGACGTCTTCAGAATAGCTTTACCTCCTTTATTATGAGCACACATCAGCAGATTAAAGCACAATTATGTTACATGTTCACATTGAATAGACAGTGGCATTTTGGAGGACACAACACAAAGACAAAGAAAGTAGCAAGTATTTACAATCTTACATTATGGCGGCAAGCAGAGAAAGAGAGAGATTACATCAGATTTTATGTTTATATACCAACAGTGCACAAGCGTGTGACTATTACGTAATAGTAGTTCCGATTGGCTAGAATGCGCGGGTACGGATTTCGGTTTCGCCGATTACGATTAAGATTACAATGTTTATTTTTAAACCTAAGAATTAAAAATTATTTATAGATCATTAAAAAGAGTTAATTAAAAGTATGTTAGAGGGGAATTTTTACATATATATATACTTATCTCAGTAAACAAAAATAAGTGAATATAAAAGAATTAATTCGTAAGAAGTTAGGATCACACATTTTGATCAATGGAAATCTTTTTTCTTCCTCTTCTTTTTACGAGAAAAAAAATGAATAAAAATTGAATATACATGCATCTTTACATAAACAATCATCTTTCAACCTTATGCATTTCCAACTGCAAAACAAAACTCTGGGTGTGGATATTCAACTGTGCAAACAATTCTCGATGCCATTCTCGCATCGCTGACTACACTATCAAATATCGCCAGCGCACAATGCCCCACAATACAAAACAACTTACATTTACGGCTAAGTTTGAATGAAACTAAAAGGGGAAAAAAGAGCAAAAGGAAATTGTGTCCCATTCCGTCTGTCAGAGGTGAACACAACGGCACTGTGACTGTTTTGTGATGCAAATCACGGATGTCCAATCACGGCCACTCGATGTCTTTCTGCAAAGGCTAGAACGGAGACAGACTGATCATTTCACAATGGCTCTGATGGCGTCCTCCACTGATAAGGCCTGACCTTGACTACTCAGTGGTGCGATGACCCTTTTTTTTTCTGTACTTTTTTTTATCCTCTTTGGACAAAAACTAATTCATTGTCTTTTCATATAAGTGTTGAGGTGTTTTTTTTAGTTAACGTTATATTCGGTTGTGTTATTTTGAGACACAACTTTCACATTAGCATCGCGTGTAATTGGGACACATTGTTTTTATACAGTTTTTGTCTTTGCTTTTGTTTATTTTATGTAATTTGGATTCGCAGTCAGAAGGCATGAATACTAAAGTGGGAAACGGCTGCATAAGGTATGAGCGCATTAACAAGATGTTATCATTTGCCTTTTTATTTAGAATTTAGACATAAAAATGCAGTAAACAATGGCTCTTATGTAGTACAAGTAAACATTATTGCAAGCTCCGAACTCTTGCTGAGTTTTTTTTTCTCTCTTTGGATAATAAATAAACTTTGCATGACAAACAATACCTTGTAGTAAGCAACGCCCTAATATACTCGGGTTGTTTTCATTCTTATCATTTTCAACTTAATAATCTTCTAACTCATGTAATGGGACATTCATGTGACGTCATAGCCCCATGATACATGCAACTCTTGTTCACATAAATCAATTTATAAATTTATATGACTTCCAGTCACATGATAAATGCAATGCCGTGTATCAATGTTCGATACGTGATTCCGGAGACATCTTAAGGCATGAACCAACTGAGCCCAGGGCCTCGACCTCATTGGGGCCTCGTCTCGTTCTCGACTCAGATTCAATAATAACATGATTCGAATATTATCAACGGTCAAATGTTTTTATCCAGTTGAGTTCTCCAAAAAACTGGAAATTTCGAATGATACGTCAACTGGCTACATGTGATGACCGTCGTCCCTGTATAGGCCTAGGCTTACCACCATACACCATCATTATTCATTCAATCAAAAGGCGGCAATCAATCGGGCCGGTTTGCGCGATTGTAAGTCATGCACATTTATTTGTTTTGAATTATTGTTTGTACGAATATTTGACAACGTATGCTATGTACTGTCTACTTTTAAGGATCAATTGGTGGGGCCTACATTTGTGTAGGGGCACTGGGCAGGTGCGTAGTTACCATTGTATTTTTAATACGGGGCCTCCAATTTACAAGGGCCCCAATATGTGTAAGCAAAATATCGTGAAATGTGAAGGATTCCGGAGGAGTTTTGATACAGGGCCCACTTAGGACTAGCTACGTCAGAGGCCCAGGGCCTCAAGAAGTCTTAAGGCGCCCCTGCGTGACTCTAAATGTAAATTATATTTACTAAATAGGGCAATAAAATTTAAAATCACTACAGTATGCAAAATAATGATAAAGATTCTGTTTTTGTGATAAAATGAAGACAATGATAGTTTGATGATGAAATTTTTCCATTGTCATAGGGGAAGGCAAATTCTTCAAAAGAAATTCCAATGTATGTGTTTTTAAAATGTGTGAACTTCTAATATAGATGACCTTTGGCCGTTTGGGGGAGGGACAAAAGTTCAAGAGTCCAAGAGGACTCCTGGAGGAATAAGATTTTGTCTCTATCCTGAGGAAAGAAGATGAAATACTCCGAATAAGTCTTTATACAAAGCAATAATCTTCAAACTAATATGCCAATTAACTAAAATTTTCTGTGAAATTTCAAACATATTAAATTTTATATGTATTCAAGGACATCTTAAAACATGGGCCAACTGAGCCCGAGCCCAAGGCCTCGTCTCGTTCTCAACTCTGTTTTAATACGATCTTGATTCGAATAGTTTCAACGGTCGTATGTTATTTCCTGTTGCATTCTACGAAAAACTAGGAATTCCGAAAAATATGTCCACTGGCTGCATAGGATGACCACATATTGGCCTAGGCCTATCCCATACACCATCATTACTTCTTCTGTCAAAAGGCATCAGTCATACACATTGATTTGTTTTGGGTTTGTACGAGTATTTAACAATATATACTACGCACTATCTGCTTTTATGATTCATAGGTGGGGGCTACTTTTGCGTAAGGTGTCAGGGCCCAGGGCCTCAAGATGTCTTAAGACGTCCCTGTGTGTATTAAGTTGTTAAAATATAATTATGTTACTGCGCTATATTTATTACGTTAATTTTTTTTTTCAATATAGCTTACTGGATACTCCATCATACACACATATACGTAGTACTTTTTTATTGTCGTATTGGTGCTTTTTAAAAGCTAGAGAATATATGCTTAACATAATATTATTAAAAATGCTATGGGAAACGTTTTCGCGTTAGGTGTATTTCACTATTTATATATATATATAGTATAAACCAGGGCAAGTGAAAAAATGAAAAATGATTTTGATCGAATTCTCTCTAAGTAGTATAAATCAACATATACTATTAGCTATC